>WOVY01010552.1:0-161495 GCA_013436015.1 Rhipicephalus annulatus | reverse complement strand
TCTGTGTTGCCCGAGGAATCATTCAGCCTAGCAATAGCATGCTCACCTGCTGGTCACGAACTTCAGCGACGAAATATCGCCACCTAACGAGACACACTGCCATTGCATATTGTGAAGAACTTGCCGATGCCGATGGTCATCTACGTTAGCTTCATTTTCATCGAATGGCCACTGTCGAGGCCTTCGTGAGCACTCTCGACGTAAACGAGAGACTACCTTCGGCTCAACGAGAAAGCCTTTTGCGTATACTCGGCTCATTTCAAGACTGCTTTGCCACTACGTCAAAGGTTAAACAGACACCACTTGCTCAACATCGTATCATCACGGACCTACTGAGAGACCCATCCACAGCATGCCTATAGGGTGTCGCAAAAAGAGCAAGATGCTATACGTGACCAAGTCCAGCAGATGCTTCAGGACACGTCATTCAGCCATCGACCAGTCCCTGGGCTTCGCCAGTTGTGCTAGTAAAGAAGAAGGATGGTACGTTGCGTTTTTGCGTTGATTACCGTAAACTGAAACAAGTCACCAAAAGGACGTTTATCCTCTACCCAGATAGATGACTCGTTGGACCGTATACGCAACGCTAAATATTTTTCCTCCATGGATTTGCGTAGCGGCTACTGGCAAATCGCAGTGGACGAGCGCGACCGCGAAAAGACGGCGTTTATTACTCCCGACGGTCTGTACGAGTTTAAAGTGTTGCCTTTCGGTCTATGCTCAGCGCCAGCTACTTTTCAAAGAATTATGGATACGGTTCTCACGGGGCTCAAATGGCAATCATGCCTTGTTTACCTTGATGACGTCGTGGTCTTTGCAGACACGTTTGAACAACACGTCCAACGCCTTTATGCAGTTCTTCAGGCAATCAGAACAGCGGGGTTGTCTCTCAAACCCGACAAATGTCATTTTGGATATGAAGAACTGAAGTTCCTTGGTCACGTTGTGAGCCATGCTGGCATCCGCCCAGATCCCGAGAAAACCCGCGCCGTTGCCACCTTTCCCGTGCCCACAAATAAGCGCGACCTACGCCGATTTCTGGGGCTCTGTGCGTATTACAGGCGCTTTGTCAAAAACTTCTCGAAGATTGCTGAACCCCTCAACAAGCTTACAAAAGACGGTGTCTCCTTGTTTGGGGTCCCGATCAGTGCCATGCGTTCGACACCCTCCGAAACCTCCTCCAGGCTCCGCCTGTACTAGGTCATTTTGACGAAAGCGCTGACACGGAATTACACACTGACGCCAGCAACGTTGGACTAGGAGCGGTATTAGTTCAGTGGCAAAATGGCATAGAGCGCGTGATCGCTTATGCGAGCAGAACGTTATCCCCAGCAGAGAAAAACTATTCTGCAACAGAAAAGGAATGCCTCGCTGTTGTCTGGCCATAACAAAGTTCCGCCCATACTTGTATGGCCGCCCATTCAGGGTAGTTAGCGACCACCATTCCCTTTGTTGGCTCGCGAACCTCAAAGATCCTTCAGGTCGTCTAGCACGATGGAGCCTTCGGCTACAAGATTTCGATGTCACCATCGTCCACAAATCTGGGCGGAAACACACCGACGCCGACTGTCTCTCACGTGCACCGGTCGAAAATGCCAACACTGACCTTGAAGACGACGACACTTTTCTTTCTGCCGTATCAGCGACCAGCTTAGCGGAGCAACAGCGTCATGACTCGGAGCTCATCCCGCTCATTGACTACCTGGAAGGACGCAATTCCCACCTTCCTCGAAGCTTTGCGCGCTCACTATCTTCCTTTTGTTTCCGTGATAGAGTGCTTTATAAAAAGAACTTTCATCCTACACAAGCTATGTATCTGCTTGTTGTGCCAACTACGCTTCGTGGTGACATTTTACGTGCGTGTCACGATGAGCATCATCCGGACACCTCGGCTATACGCGCACGCTGCAACGGATTCAACGCTCCTACTACTGGCCACGTCTCGCGAAGACTGTGAAGCACTACGTTCGCACATGTTGCGACTGTCAGCGACGTAAGATTCCACCCTTTACGACCAGCGGGACTACTGCACCCAATTGGCCACCAAAGGCACCCTTTCATCAGATTGGCATGGACTTGCTGGGGTCATTCCCCACGTCTTCGTCTGGAAACCGGTGGATTGTCGTCGCTACAGACTACTTAACACGCTACTGTGAAATCAAGGCACTTCCAAAAGCCACCGCAGCAGATGTCGCCCAATTTTTTGTTAACAGCATCGTCTTACGTCACGGTGCTCCAGCTGTCGTCATAACTGATCGTGGGACAGCTTTCACCGCAGAGATGCTGCAGGAAGTCTTGCGATTAAGTGGCACGGAACATCGTAAAACAACGGCTTACCACCCGCAAACAAATGGGCTGACTGAACGACTCAATAAGACAATTGCAGACATGCTGTCAATGTATGTGGACATCGATCACAGGAACTGGGACACCATACTTCCCTACGTAACTTTTGCGTATAACACTGCTATTCAAGAAAGTACCGGTTTCACGCCTTTTCGCTTAGTCCACGGTCGTGACGTCATGACGATGCTCGACGCCATGCTCCTGCCCGACAACTTGGGAATATACCACACGGATGCCGCCAAATTCGCGCAGTGCGCAAAGAGGCCCGTCAACTTGCTCGTCACCGCATTCAACGTCACCAAACCACAGACGCGCGCCGCTACAATCTTCGCCACCGTGAAGTTATTTTTAAGCCAGGTGACGAAGTCTGGGTGTGGACCCCTATCCGACAGCGTGGACGTTCCGAAAAGCTTCTTCGCCGCTACTTCGGCCCTTACAAGGTTGTTCGACGTCTCAGTGACGTCACTTACGAGGTTCTCCCACAAGGCAATTCGAGACGTTCCGTTTCACCCCGCAAACTGAAGTCATTCACGTTTCGCGTCTCAAACCATACTTTTCGCGCTGTGAATCGCCAGGGAGTGACTGACTTTATTGGTAACTTCGCGTCTTTCTTTTTGTTTCGTCTTTTCCTTACATTTTTCCTATTTTTCTTATTTCTCTAACTTTTGTCCCCACAACCAACTACATTATTCCGCCTTACGCCATTCATTTTGCTCGCATGCTAATTTTCATCTAATTTTCTTTTCTTTTTTTGCCTTCATGT
This sequence comes from Rhipicephalus annulatus, assembly GCA_013436015.1. NCBI lineage: Eukaryota > Metazoa > Arthropoda > Arachnida > Ixodida > Ixodidae > Rhipicephalus > Rhipicephalus annulatus. The sequence goes on along the minus strand of WOVY01010552.1, from coordinate 158,386 downwards.
ACAGCATCGAGACGATGCTTCTTGGGAGAGAGGGTAATGCCACCATTGATGAACGAGCCACTGTGGCTCATACGCGTTTTTGGGCGCGAAGAAGAAGAGAACATCTTCGTTGCTCTGGTTCAAGTGAACTCCTGGCTGCAGGTCTTGTTTTGTCGTGACAATATTATATAAATGCATATTGTAAAGGGTGAAAAGTACCCAGATTGTTTGATGTGTACACGTTTATGCGTGCATGAATACAGCCCTGTTTGATTACATTATGCATTCACAATGTAAGATTATGTACGAATTAGTAGTCTCTTTTACCATGATGTTTACTCTATTAATACAGGGTAGCCAGCCGGTCTGAGAAATGGCTAACCTCCCTGTCCTTCCTTTCTTCCTATTAATGTGCAATTGAATATTAAGGCCACTTTGGTACTTAAACAATAAGTTATAGAGTAAACTTTCGTAATTAATCCAGACACTACACACAGGACAGAGACAAGAGAGTCCACAAACACAGTGATGTCCCTCTCTTGTCCGTGTCCATCATGCTTTTTCAGGATTAATTACAATTAACCAAGCCCAAGCTACCCTTGTACATTTTCAGTAGCTGCAACTGCTCGCCTTTCTATATGCAAGAGCAGTGCAAAACTGGCCGAGAATAACAGCAGCTGAAATTGTACTTCAGCTTTCAACTACATCTACAGCACTGCCTGCAGCTCGTACAGAGGGCAACATGTTGGTCTAGAACGCCAGAGCGTCAGGCTCTGCACTGCATGGTTTACATCTACACACAACGCGAAGATTGATATAGGCCACATGCAAGCTTGGGCAACCCCCAATGAAGAGCCTTTTTTGAGATGCATATGCACAACTCTTTTGGCAGTGAGAAGCGCTGCATGAACTAGCACAGAAAAACAAACAGCGACGAATCGGCCTGGTTAGTTTCCTAATAATTTAAGCTATGTGGCAAAATTTTTTCTGTTAGCAGTGTTATCATTCCTGCAGCCTGTCCCAGACATATCTAGCAGAATCTTCTCTGTTCTGTTCTACATATTACCAAGAGCACTTCTGACTGCTTTTGACAACCAAAACACTTGATGCAGCTGCACTGACAAACAAATAAAATGCAAAGAGTGCGCATCATTGGGACTACGCGCATGACTAGATGTGGCCTATATGCTCAGCTGCAGCCCTGAGCACGACGCTCTGCCGTTTAGACATGTGTACTACAAACAGTGTACATTAGTTAACATACTAGAGAGATTAAATTGAAAAAAAAAAATGACACATCACTGCTCAAAAGTGGTCACAAACACATGTGTCTGACAAACACACATGTGCTTACACACTGTCAATATAGTCAAAATTTAACTTACAGAAAAGGCCTTTCATTTTCATGTCTTAAACAGCTCAAGTGGTAAAAGGTAACAACGTTCTAAGGAAACAACGAGGACAAGCGTTAACTTCCAACTAAAATTTTATTGCAAAGCAGCAAGAATATATACCTGTCACATGACATTACAATCAAATCAGTTAATGCACAAAGATAAAGAAAAAAATTAAAACTAAGCAGCAGTTAATTTACAAAAAAAATCGTGTATCGGTGAGTTCAAGTAATCTAGTTATTTTTTTCTGTTGGTGCGATGGATGGCTTGCTGATGCAGCTTCGATTTGCTATCGCTGCCGATTCAATGATGAGCCTTACACTATCATTAGAGTGATTAGCCAGCACAGTTGTTTAATCAAACACCGGCTGGCACTTGCATTCTGCGCAATGAGTTGCCCGGAAACCATCAGATCCCATTTTCCTTTCTGGTTATGTTCAGGTAATCGCACATTGAGGCATCTGCCTAAATGTCCGATGTAACTTAGACCGCAGGTGCAGGGTACTTCATATACTGCCTCCTTCACACATTGAACGAGCTTATTCTGGTGCTTATTTTACACTCGTTAGGAGGCCTTACAGGATTAGTCCTTGCACATAACTGCAACAACTTATTCTGCACGAAAAATACTACCGAGACACCCGCCTTCTGACCAATTTTGATTAAGTTGTGTGAAATTCCATGCATGTATGGGATCACAACCACCTTATTACTCAAGCCTGCCTCTAGTTAATTTTAGGAAGTTCTATGGATCCGCGGACGCCTCGGCTCACAGGCGGTACGTCACATGTACGTGATCTCAAAGTCCCGAGGCAGCCCGAGCGGCCTCGGTACTTCTAGTAATCTGGTAGGTATTCTGTGGTGTAAAGTGAGCTAGAATCCCTATTCTAGCTCACTTTATCTGTGGTACACTCTAGCCTCGGGCCATCTGCGCGCTTGATGCTGACTGCATCAGCTGTGGTGTCTGCTATGCCTAGCTCACTTTATCTGTGGTACACTCTAGCCTCGGGCCATCTGCGCGCTTGATGCTGACTGCATCAGCTGTGGCGTCTGCTATGCCTGGCTATGCCGTCTGCTCCCTCCATAGCTGTGACACAGGCCACAACGCTGACCCAATTCTAACCTAAACAGCAGTTAGGTAGTGAATCATACCTATTTCTGTTGTGATGCAACTTACAGTAAGTGAACTACTCGAGCGCGTGTGCATCGTATACCGGCGCGGTCGTTCCACTGCTGTTTCTCCTAGCGAGTATAACGCGTGTTTGCGCGACCTTCGGGAATACGCACATGATCGACGTGGCTCAGGACACTGATGACAAGAACTGGGTGCGCAAACAATTCAAAATCCAAAAACATGCAAGAAGCGGACAGAAAAGCAAAGAGAGAGCAAGAGCGCATCGAAAATTTCCCGTGTCTAACTTAAGATGGCCGCACAGCATGCGCACCGCGCTGTCGTCAGCCTGCCCGAAAAAAAAAAATTGTTCAAACGGTCCCGGGCCGCCCGCAGGCCGCCAGGCACGCGAAAAACGAACATGCGTCCAAGCGATCCCGGACCAGAGGGCAAAGCTTCCAGTTGGTCTCCGAAAAAAAAAAAAAAAAACGAATGCGGCGCTGGCGTCTGGAGCCGTCCGGGACGTGCAAGTTACAGTGTACTAGAAGGGTGCAGTGGAGTGAACGAGGCGGCCGCGCCGTATCTCGGCTGATTCTCCGGCGGGTGACAGTAGCGGCGGCGCTGTTGTTCCGTGGTACTAAAGATCGCGAAAGCATCTGCATTGGGAGCGTGTGCTCCCGTTCCTGCAAAAGTATGTAATTGCTCGTTTTCAATGCATTTAACGCGTTTTTGAGCCTTTATCAGTGGACGCACCTGCTACGTGCCATGGTGCACGAGTATATATTCAGGCATGCCGAAATTGCGTCGATACATTCACTGTTTCAAGAGCCTGCCGACTCAGAAAAAAAAAAAAAATGTCAATCGAAATTTGCACGGATCTGCCTAGCTCCTTACTCAATCGGCGCTTTGAGCTGCGTTACATCATAGGTGGCTATTGGCAAACTACAAAGAGAGAAGTATCAAAAACTATTCTTAAATCATGCGCTCGTCTTGTCAGCAGTCTCTACGGTATCCAGAGCACAGTGTTCCTTATAAGAGCGCACATGCGCTCGATTGTTTCACGAGAAACCCGAGTGTAAGTAACGTTGTCGAAACATTAATTGGGAACGACTCCTTTTTATTGTGCCAGTTTTGTGGAAGATAGTAATTATTGCTTTCGAAAAGGCTTATTACATATTAAACTTATTAAAAACAACACTAAAACACATTAAAAGTGCCAATTGTATACATAGCCCGTCTGATAATCTGTGTAAATTCATTGTAACCAGTTCTAATTTTGTATCGACAGCTTAAATTGTGCTGCTTTCCAAATGTTCTATTTGCGTAACACCATTGCAAGCGAGCAAGTTTATGACGATGTTTTGTATTACAAGCGTAGTTCTATCAATAAGCGGGAAGAGTGTAGGCAGGCAGTGCTACATATTGTTTTGAGAAATTTACCTTCCTTGTATATGTACACGTAACCCCCCTCCCCATATATATATATATATATATATATATATATATATATATATATATATATATATATATATATATATATATATTAAAATACAGGTGTTGTACGTCGAGAAAGGTTCAGACGTAGCTTGGCAAAATGTCCTTTATCAGGCAGGTCTGGCTAATGGCGAGCGGCGTGCGCGAGCTACTACTGCAGCCACCGATCATCATCGTCTTCTTCATTGCCAGCAGAGCGTCCGTTATTCAGATTCATTAATTCATTACAATTACTCCCCGCGAAATAAGGAGCCATCCTGGCGACCTATGGACAAGTAAACACGGGAGGGTCGTAGCAGGGCTTAAGTCTCGAGACGTGGACAATTTCCTGGCCACGACGACGTCGGTCAGAAGATGGTTCCAGTGGCTCGATGAGGTAATTCACCAGTGACGTTTTTTGTAGCACACGATATGGGCAGTGATACTTGGGGACCAACTTGGTAGAAAGGCCAGGTGTAGCAGAAGGAACATGCAGCCAGACGAGTGAACCTGGATCGTAGGAAGTAGTGTTATATGATGCGTCATGGTGGTGCTTTTGGCGTCCTTGGTCTTGGGTTGTGAATGATCTTGCCAGTTGGCGACATTCCTCAGTGTATGTAGCGGCTTGAGACAAAGTCGTGGACTCTGAGGAGTCAGGTTTGTACGAAAGAATGGTGTCCATAGTGCAAGAAGGTTCGCGTCCGTAAAGGAGGAAAAAAGGAGAGAACCCAGTAGTGCTTTGAATGGCGGTATTATAAGCGAACGTGATAAACGGGAGCACTCGGTCCCAATTGGAGTGGTCTGACGAGATATACATAGACAGCATGTCACCAAGGGTGCGGTTGAAGCGCTCTGTCATTCCATTGGTCTAGGGGATGATAGGCACTTGTAGTGTGGTGAACGACGTGGCACTCACGCAGCAATGCTGTGATGACGTCTGACAAGAATACGCGACCACGATCGCTCAGTAACTCCCGAGGTGCTCCATGACGTAATACGATGTTGTGAAGAACGAAAGTCGCAACGTCTTTTTCTGTAGACGAGGGAAGGGATGAAGTTTCGGCATACCGCGTGAGATGGTCGACGGCAACTATGATCCAGCGGTTACCGTCAGCAGTGTTGGGAAGGGGACCATAGATATCGATGCCGACGCGGTCGAATGGTCGGGATGGGCATGGTAAGGGTAGCAAGGTACCGCTGGCGTGACAAGGGGGAGTTTTTCGTCTCTGGCACGTCGAGCAGGCCCGAACGTATTGTCGTATAAAACGGTACATGCCACGCCAGTAATATCGGAGACGTATGCGAGAATAAGTCTTCAGGAAACCTGCGTGGCCACATTGGGGGTCGTCATGAAACGTGGAACAAATTTCGGATCGCAGATGACGTGGAATCACGAGTAGCCACTGACGTCCACCGGGTGCGTAGTTGCGTCGGTACAGCACGTCGTCGCGAGTGGCGAAGTGCTCCACTTGCCGACGCAACGTGCGAGAAGGGGGGGAAGCCGTCCGCCCAGCCAGGATGTCTAGAATCGAAGCAACCCAAGGGTCCTTGCGTTGCTCAGATGGCATGTCGGCGATGGTGACGGCAGTGGCATCACAGGTTAGACTTTCGCAGCAGTCCGGGTCAGGGGGTAGAGGCGAACGGGATAGGGCGTCTGCGTCCGAATGTTTCCGGCCGGAGCGATAGACCACGCGAATATTATATTCTTGGAGGCGTAATGCCCATCGGGCGAGGCGACCGCTTGGATCCTTCAGTGACGACAACCAGCAGAGGGCGTGGTGGTCAGTCACGACGTCAAAAGGGCGCCCGTACACGTAAGGTCGAAATTTTTCTATCGCCCAAATAATGGCGAGGCATTCCTTTTCAGTGACAGAATAGTTGCTTTCGGCTTCGCTAAGAGTTCGGCTTGCGTAGGCAACCACGTACTCTTGGAAGCCGTCTTTCTTCTGTGCAAGAATAGCGCCTAGCCCGACACCACTAGCGTCGGTGTGGATCTCTGTGGGTGCCGATGGGTCGTAGTGTCGCAGAATAGGTGGCGACGTGAGGAGGCGGCGCAGTTCATTAAAAGAGTCGTCACAGGTGGCAGACCAGGCTGAAAGGTCTCTGGAGCCGGCGAGGAGCTTGGTCAAAGGAGCGATGATCGTCGCGAAATTGCGGACGAAGCGCCGGAACTAAGAGCAAAGGCCTATGAAGCTTCGGAGCTCTTTCATGGTGGTCGGTTTGAGAAACGCTGAAACGGCTGTAAGTTTAGCAGGGTCAGGAAGAATGCCGTCTTTTGAAACCACGTGGCCAAGGATCGTAAGCTTTCTAGCGGCGAAATTGCACTTATTCAGATTCAGTTGCAGCCCCGCGGCAGAAATACACGCGAGGACTTTCTCGAGGCGGGTTAAATGGGTTGAAAAATCAGTTGAAAAGACGACAATATCATCTAAATAACAAAGGCAAACGTTCCATTTGAGGCCTCGAAGGATAGAGTCCATCATCCGCTCGAAAGTAGCTGGCGCATTGCAGAGGCCGAAGGGCATGACTGTGAATTCGTAAAGCCCGTCGGGCGTGATGAAAGCAGTTTTTTCACGATCGGCCTCTGCCATGGGTACCTGCCAGTATCCAGAGCGGAGATCTAAAGAAGAGAAAAATTCGGCTCCCTGTAGGCAGTCCAAGGCATCGTCAATGCGTGGCAGCGGATAGACATCCTTGCGCGTGATTCGGTTGAGACGCCGGTAGTCTACGCAAAACCTGATGGATCCGTCCTTCTTCTTCACCAACACAACTGTAGAGGCCCAGGGACTGCTTGACGGTTCGATTATGCCACGTGCCAGCATGTCGTCAACCTGTTCATTGATGGCACGGCGTTCGGTAGTTGACACACGATATGGACGCTGCCGTAATGGCGTCTCTTGACCGGTATCTATACGGTGAACAACAGATGACGCTCGACCTAAGGAAGGCTGATTGTGGTCAAATGAGGCTCGAAAACGCTGTAGGAGCTTGATCAGCTGTTTCTGCTGCCCAGGCGTGAGGTTACAATCGATGGACTTGCGGAATACATCCATAAGTTCATTAGCGTCAGTTGCGGGTGTAATGGCACAAGTCGGTAAAAATGGCTTGTCTGGATAGATCGGGTCTTCGAAAATACAATTTAAGGTCTCCAGGCTTCCCAGACACTCACCGCGTAGCAGGTTGTACGGACAAGCAGAAACGTTGCACGCATAAAGTACCGCCGAACCATTGGAAAAGTTAATGACGGCAAACGGGAGGACGATGGTTTGGTGTTGCACACTAGCTATAGTTGGTTGGAACAGGAGCGTCGAGTTAGTGGCAGCAGGGGAAAACACAGGCACTAGGACGGCGGACAACGGCGCGATGCGGACGTCAGCTGCGGCAAACACTTTCGAGGGACTGTGGTGGTCGATATCAAGGCACGGATTCGTGAACGTGAGTTCAGCACGAGCGCAGTCGACGAGGGCCTGATGGGTAGAAAGGAAGTCCCATCCTAGTATGACGTCGTAAGATGAACGTGGGAGAACAACAAAGTTGACGGCGTACCAAACATCTTGAATAAGAACGCGTGCTGTGCACTGAGCTGTCGGCGCGATGAAATGGGAGGTGGCTGTACGCAGAGCAAGATTCGTAAGCGGCCACTTTTCTCAAATCGCGACACAGTTTTTCACTAATTACAGAAACGACGGCGCCTGTGTTGACAAGTGCACGTACAGCAACACCTTCTACTAGCACATCAATTTCGTTGGTCGGACAAAGAGGAGGTCTTAGAAAGTTCGACGACGACGCAGTTCTTGCCTCCGGAACTGCGGCTGTCAGTTTTCCTCTCGAGCGGGGCTCGTGCGCCGAAGCATCGGGGAGACAGATCGGCGACGGGGTGGTAATGACCGGCGAGAATCGACGGGGCGTCGTGGGGACAATGAGTCAGTGATAGGAGAAGATGGTCGCTGGGGATTCTGGGCAGCCTGGTAATTTGCAGAATTCCCATGGTCTGGAGGCTGGAAGTTGCGACGGCGACAGTAGCGTGCTATCTATATGTCCCACGAAACCGCATGCGAAACAGATGGGTCGATTATCCAAGGTGCGCCATGGGTTAACGGCAGAAGGTGCAGGGGGCGAAACGGGATGCGGTGCCGTGTATGTAGGCAGCGTCGTAGGGTAGGAGGACCCGGTGCCCCGGTATGCGCCAGAGACAGGTGGGGCTGGGGGTCTAGCAACGATGGCAGCGTAGGTCAGCGGCGTAGGGACAGGTGGCGATGGAGGCAGTGCCTGCGTGACCTGTGTCTCAATGAACTGGCGTAGACGTGGGTCTAACGAGGTCACTGGCGCGGATGCTTCGGCCACAAGAGAAAGCTGACGCGCAACTTCCTCACGAATGAATTGTTTGATTTGGGGCAGTAAGACTGTGTGATCAGCAGCGACGTCGTGTACGAGGGCGGAAACTTCAGCCGTATCTTCTGCGGCCCTGCGCGTCGAGACACGCTGCTTACGCAACTCGTCGTACTCCTGACAGAGCTGGACAACATCGGTGACGGTCTGTGGATTCCTAGCGACGAGCATCTGGAAGGTGTCGTCGTCAACTCCTTTGATGATGTGCTTGATTTTGTCGCGTTCGGTTAGAGATTCATCGACGTGCTTGCAAAGGGACAAGACATCTTCAATGTAACTCGTAAAGGTCTCGTCCCTGCGCTGGACTCGACTACGGAGACGCTGTTCCGCGCGAAGCCGGCGCACGGCGGGACGGCCGAAGACCGCGGAGATGGTGGTCTTGAAGGCGGACCAGTTGGTAATTTCGCCTTCGTGGTTCTTGAACCAGAGGCTGGCCACATCAGCGAGGTAAAAGCGCACGTTTGTGAGCTGGTCGCAGGCGTTCCACTTGTTGGAAGCGCTTACGATTTCGTACTCGACGAGCCAGTCCTCGACGTCTTGTTCGTCGTTGCCGCGAAAAATTGGTGGGTCGCGTTGCCGCTCGAGGCGCGCCAGTACAGTAGACAGTCGTTGGTAAAGCAGCTTGAGAAGGGCCAGGAGCAGTCATGGTGAACGGTGAGGGTAGCGTTCGATTGCGAAGTTCCAGGTTGATGGGAACCCCGGCTCCTCCACCACTTAAAATAGAGGTGTTGTACGTCGAGAAAGGTTCAGACGTAGCTTGGCAAAATGTCCTTTATCAGGCAGGTCTGGCTAATGGCGAGCTGCGTACGCGAGCTACTTGCTTGCTTGCTTGTTCCTTTCTTTTGTGGCTCTCACCCACTAAGGGGGATTGGCCAAGAAGCCGGTGGTTAATGCAAGTAAATACCTATAGAACTACTACTGCAGCCACCGATCATCATCGTCTTCTTCATTGCCAGCAGAGCGTCCGTTATTCAGATTCATTAATTCATTACAATATAAATAAATAAATAAATAAATAAATATATATATATATATATATATATATATATATATATATATATATATATATATATATATATATATATATATAATGCGCTTTAGCATAGCTACTATATTTAGGCGGTGCATACCTCGTCCGACTACGTTAGACTTGAACTAGTTTTGAGACCTCATACTCGAAAAGGTGAAATCTACGGTGCGCATATGTAGAGACATGCTATGTTCCGCTTCGCCAACTGTAAAATATAGGCGCAGGGCTACCCAAGATTTTTTTTTTCTTTTTTTGAGGGTGTGTAGTGTGCAGCAGAACGCCTAAACTGGCAATTGGTGGTCGCTGTGAATGCCTGTAACTATTTTAGTATACACTCAAAAGTTAAATTACCGAAACATTTCATGGTGTAGAGTGTTAATGATTACCTTCCTCTCCCCTCTTTCCTTGTGGCTTTCTGGTTCTGCGTGCGTGTGACACAATATTTGTTTTTTAATATCACAGCTTTCTGAGCACAGCTAACTTCCAATAAATCAGCTCAGTTATTCTGAATATTGTAGACGCCCAACCAACGAAGAAAAAGTTAAGAGAGAAGAAATGAGTATAAGACACACATTTTCTGAATTATTTTCGATCTCTCACAAGGGCTTTCATGGAGCTCAAATTCGGTAGACGGGCGTGTCATACTTCAAGGGCTATGGCATCATGTGCTAGACATGATTGATGGGCAGGCGTGAAAAAATCTGCATCAAGAATTTGCGACGGAGGAGCCGAAGCGCATAGCAGTTCCTGCACTTAGAAGTGTGGTAGCTTGGGCTAGTTGGTATGGCATGACGACAGTTATAGCGCGAGAACAACACGACGACACAAAGACAAGAAGGACATGAAAGACACGAGCGCTCGTGTTTTTCGTGTCCTTCTTGTCTCTGTGTCGTCGTGTTGTTCTCGCGCTATAACTATCGTAGTTCCTGCACGTGGCGCGCGGCTCTTTCAGTACTATTCGACTGCAGCGCCGCTGTTACGGGCAACGCGGAAAGGATCAGGCGGCGAGGCGCGGTCACGTCACTCAACACTTTTAGTGCACTCTAGTGCGGGTAGCGCGGGTTTCGGAGTAAACTAGCGCACGTGTGTTCGCTCCTGTCAGCGGTCACCTACTGCCGGAAAGCGATCATTGTTATTTAGTTATCTTTCCCGACGTTGTGCAATTGAAAGCTGATATAATGCCTGGACAAAAGCCAATATCGGCGTTCTTCAAGCCTCTAGCATCATCACCCAAGCGAGTGCTTTCTTCTGAAGACTCCGTATGCCGGGTATGTTCGTCTTCTTTAGTACACTATATTCCTGCCAGCGAAGTGGGTATTTCGCATAACTTGGGAATATTTGCCGCTTCTTTTTTTCAGGACCAACCAGTCAAGAAGTCTAAAATCGAGGGAAGTTCTGAGAACGATGCATTTTCCCCTGTCATTGATATAGAAAAGAAGCGCCTGATCGCCAAAGTCAAGCTCCAGTCTCGCGCCACTCCTGTTGTCCCCGCTGATATAGGTTTGTCTTGGTTTGGCGCCCTCGAGCAAGAGTTTTCGAAAGAATATTTTGCAAAGGTGAGTACATTTTGCCATGAGCTTTGTGCGAAGCCGGGCTGCAGATTCATGCGGCCTTCGGCAATATTCATTGTCCGTAGAAACAACGATCGGTAGAGTAGTTTTGTCCTGGTCTGATTTAATCTCATTAGGTCTCCACTGAACTGTTGCCAATGTTGAAAGCGTTGTTGAGCCTTTTCCCCCGCTTTTAATTGTTGTGGCTCTCACAGACTAGTTGCTTATGACATTCAGTGTGCAGGTTCGGGTGCGCAAAAATTGGAGGTGTTGTCATTGTTTTGTTGTTTTTAGTATGCGTTGTATTTTTGGAAACTGTTGACTGTTGTCGAAGAAGTGATATAGATGTTTCAGTTGCATTGCCTCGAAAATCAATATTTTTTTTTTGCTCTTCGGGATTTTCTCTCAGCTTCAGTTTGGTGACTCTGGTTTCAGTTTTTCTGTAAATGCAGGACGGTTTAGTCTTATAAAGTTTGTTTTGCAACTCTGAAAAAGAGTACTGGGGCAAGAGGAGTTAAGAAATTGCATAGTTTGCCTCTATCAGTGCAGGCACAAACAAGTGCTGAGGTGCTGATATGGGGCAGGCATGCTTTGCCTGCCTATTATGCGCTGTTCTTTGCCTCCCCACTATCCCCTCCTTCGAGCAAGTTGGAAGTCTACACATCTGGCCAAAGACAAAGATATACATAAACAATGCACACACAATTAACTGCACAGCTGTAAAAAGAGCACAGGCACATGTATTATCATTTTTTTTATTTAATAATACTGTCAAACTTCGCTTGAGGGTCATAACAGGGAGGGAGTACAATATGAGTACAAACAGAACACCTAAAAAAACCACTAAGCAATAAACACAGGAAAACAGAATGGGCAGTACTTCAACCATTACCAAAATAAGCATCAATTTCTCTGTCAAAAGTTTATACATCGGTACTATTAATAACATGTTGGGGTAAAGAATTCTATTGTTCTATAGCATCCGGGAAAAATGACCACCGAAAGATGTCAGTGTGAGCGCTGAAAGGTTCAATGATGTGTGTACGCTGCAATGGCAAGCACGCCACTGTAAAGCAAACTGATGTCACATGTGCAACTTATGTAATTTGTGAGCCGGGTACATCTGGCTGACTTCAAGATACATATTAGGGTTCCTAGTATATTGATGCAGGCATTAACTGCTTTGCATTTTAATTATACAGAATTTGTTGCTTGATTTGGAATTGTTAAGTAATTGAAATTTTATTTGCATCATTTTCTGTTAAAGCAGTGGTGGCAGCATGAATAAGTTTTTCGTATGGACTCATCGGGCTTACCAGCAGTCAGAAGCAGGGGCGTAGCCAGAAATTTTTTAGGGGGGAGGGGCTCAGTACATTGATGCCGGCATTAACTGCCTGGAATTTTAATTAAACTGAATTTGTTGCTTGATTTTTAAGTAATTGAAATTGTATTTGCATCATTTTCCGTTAAAGGGACACTAAAAGGCAACTACTAGGTCGGCGTTGATTGTTGAAATAGCAGTCCAGAAACCTCGTAGTGTTACTTTTGTGCCAAGGAAGGGCCTATATAGAAATAAAATAAGGTTTTAGTGGTCCGCATTGGGTCAGCACACTTCAAATTACCCACCTCATGAAGCGGACCGACCGGACCGATTCACGTCACTGTTGCCGTGCACACCGTTGCCCGGCTTTATTGCGCTAGTAGCAGCAGACCGAAAGCAGCGGGAGCCACAGCAGCAACAACGGCCATTAATTAATTTTCTGCCATTGGCTTTGAGATTGCAGACGTTTTTTGGTTCAACTGCACCCTGCTAGATGGCACCACCTGTCCCGTGTAACCATGCGAAAATTGATTTTTTGAACCACTCGTGCCATTCCCCATAGTAACGTCTGGTGGTTCTTTTTTCCATGAATCAAACAGAAACGAACAAGCAGCATTTTATTCCGTCTCTTGATGCATGAAAGGTTCTTTATTTAGTGCAGCTAGATAGACTACTAGTGATTAACTGTAGGCGGCCAGTCTGATGTCAGCAGGATAATTTTGAAAATGTCCTACTGCAGTGTATGTGTTCTTGTGCATTTACCTTAATTTCTTGATAGAGCACAGTTGTTGGTAATTTTGTCATTTTAGATGTTGTCATACATTGAGTTTTCAATCTGACGTAAGTTGTTATTTGACTTTGTGTCCCTTCAATGTAGTGGTGCCAACATCAATAAGTTTTTTGTATGCACTCATTGGGCTTACCAGCAGTCATAAGCAGGGGCGTAGCCAGAAATTTTTTTTGGGGCGGGGGGGGGGGGGGGGTTTCAATCATACATTATGCATATTTGTGTGTGTGTTTGTGTTTATGTATATATACACAAGCAAAACTGAATATTGTTAAAGAGGGTTTGGATCCCCCACCTTTCTGGTCAGAAGTACTGCGGTGAATCAACAGTGCTGCTGTTACGCTGAGCACAATCATGACCCTATCGAGAGGTTCATTATCTCCTTTTGTTAGGTAGTGATGCAAGGCACTTATAGGCAGAGCCTCGTATTCTTAAAAAAAACAAAAACAAACAAGCCATAAATTATATTTTTCAAAAGACATTGCATTGTATGGTGTTCACTGACCCGTGGCACTAAATGTTTCAGCTTAACAGTTTTGTGCTAGAAGAACGAAAAAGATATACTGTGTATCCTCCACATGAAGATGTCTTCAGCTGGACCAAGTCTTGTGAAGTGAACAAGGTGAGCTGGAAAGAATGAACATAATTGTCTTGACATTTTGTCCTTTTTCATAATCTACAAGTGTACTTCCCTGTGCTACATACTCGCCTAGCTTATGGTGTACCTATTTATTTATTATAATAACCACAATGCCCAAGGGCATTATAGTGGCTGGAAGCACACAATATTTCAGTATGAATATTAACACTCCAACAATGCAATGAAAAGACAATTCACCGTGCATTTGTACTGTGTGTACATGAGAGTACACAAAGTAGGTTGATTATACCATTTCGTACTTACACAACCACATGATTACACTACTGCAGAGCCTGTACTGAACTTCTAAATACATCACATAATTTCTGCTACTTCTGAAGGTATTCCACTGGCCTATCGTCCTGGAATAAAATCACATTTTAAATGCTTCATTTTTGCAGCTCATTGCCTTTTTGTTATTTGTATGGTCCACTCGCTGTGAAATGTGATCCGGTTTGCAAAGGTATAACTGGGTGTCCAGGCCTGTTCAATAATGAAATATGGGGTGAAAAAGTTTAGACCTCAGATATTTCCTTCATTTGTCTAGAAGTTCCCAACAAACGTTTTTTTTTTTTTTTGCCGTTGAAACATTAAATGTCTTATAAAATTAGGACGCCACTTTTCACACCATTGAGAGACTGTCGAGATCGTTTTGAAAAGTAGTGCAGTCATGGGAGCTATGTATAATTTTGCCCCGCCGCAGTGGTCTAGTGGCTAAGGTACTCGGCTGATGACCCGCAGGTCGTGGGTTCGAATCCCTGCTGCGGCAGCTGCATTTCCGATGGAGGCAGAAATGTTGTAGGCCCGTGTACTCAGATTTGGGTGCATGTTAAAGAACCCCAGGTGGTCGAAATTTCCGGAGCCCTCCACTACGGCATTTCTCATAATCATATAGTGGTTTTGGGTTGTTAAACCCCACATATCAATCAATCATTAATGTATAATTTTGTGCACAAACAGTTATCAGCAAATAGTTTGATTTGTGCTGAAGTACCGGAACAAATTTTATCTATGTAGATGAGGAACAATGGTGGACCCAAGACTGACCCTTGTGGCATGGCAGGGGATACATCAACTTCCCGTGATGTTTCATCATTGATAACGATGTTTTGCCTTCTCATACTGTGCTTGTAAACAAAGTCAAGGGAGACGAAATCCTAGTTGCACATGCTGGGGCTTGTCTGCTATGTGAGTTTATATCAGTAGAGCTGAGTTTACATTTTCTGCATCACAGTGCAAGAAAACTACTATGAAGCGTGGAAACTTGGGCAAGTTGGTAGGTCATAACTGAATTAACGAACAGTGGAACCTAGAAGTAGCTACTCTGTACCTACTTCTAGGTTGCGCTATTTGTAAATTAAGAAAACTGTGCTTGGAAAAGGCACTGTTTTTAGTAAGTGTTTAGCCCCCTTTAGTTGAGCTAATTGAATTGCAGGAAAGCTAGCTTTTTTTGTTGAAAAAATGGTCTATTGTATGCAAGTGTAGGAAATAGAAAGATTTTAAAGTTAAATACAGATATCTGAGAAACTGCTGGCCCCAAATGTATGAGTTCTCATTAGTAAACTGAGTTGTCTCAATATGGAAGACAAAGCTTGAGGGCAAAGCTGCCTTTATTATTATTTTTTAATGTAGTACTGTTAGCGTTGTTCAATAGCTTTTTAAGGACAAGTTCAATAACTGACATATGGGCAGCATTACAAAAACAAAACTAAATCAAAGCTTAACTAGATGTTGAAAGCTTTTAATATTGCATGTTAATGCCAGCTAGAAAATGATTCGTGATGTCATTTCTAAATGAGGCTCAATGTAATAGTCATGTTCAACACGTCAGCTTTTAAACATTTCCACGTTCCTCGAAGAAGTCATATCGGAGTAAACCTACAGGCAGTCTGCGGATGGTGCATTCTTTTTTGGGAATATGAAAATATGATAGCTGTGCAACATGCTGATGTCGTGGCTGTTTTGTTTCTGCACCAAAAGCTAAATTCTGTAGTGCACTCCTGCATTAGTGAGTTTTTTGAGCATTTCTCATTCAGTTGATTTAAAGATAGCCTGTTCGAGAGATTCATTTAAGGCCATTGGCTGCTCTGCTATGCAATCCAATACTAGTATTCTCCCCACTGGTTATCGGCAATCCACATTATGTTCAGGAGGCTAGCTGCAGCTGTCACTTTGGACGCCAACAAGTCTTGGGCTTTTCTTGATGCTTGTTTTAAACCAGTAAATAGAGTATTAGCTAGATATATCAAATTAATATTCTGTTTTGATTGGCCACCCTGGTGCAGTACTTAGTCACTAACTCCCACATGAATACATCAATTAGCCCTCAGTCCCCAGCAGATGTGAAGCAACTGACCAAGTACAGTGGAGGGTGCTAGGAATCTCCAGCTCCAGACAGGCAGCAGTCATTGGAATCTGAACTTGGCTACATTTAATGCTATAACATTTTCTAGGGAGGTGAGTCTGGCGTATTATTAGTCTAGCGTAGTAATAGAGTGTTAAATGGGATGTAATGGGGCTCAGTGAAGTTGAAAAGGCATGTGAGGCTTACACAGGACTGAAGAACGGACACGTCCTATGCTATCGTGGCTTAGTTGACAGAAGAGAATTGGGATTGGAGCTTTTCATCCATAAAAATATAGCTGGCAACATAGAGGAATACTTTTGCATTCATGAGAGCGTGGCAGGTATCATAATAAAATTCAATAAGAGGTACTAGATGAAAGTGGTACAGGCCTATGCGCCTACATTCAGTCATGATGATCATGTGGTTGAACACTTCTATGAAGACAAAGAATCAGCAATGAGTAAAGACGCAGTATACTGTGCTAGTGTCCCACTTCAATGCTAGGGTAGGCAAGAAGCAGTCTAGAAACCATGCAGTGGGGGAATATGGCATTGTTTCTAGAAATGCCAAAGGGAAGTTACAAGTAGAGTTTGTAGAATGCAATAACTTGCGGATCTTGAATATCTTCTACAGAAAGCAAGCTAATTGTAAGTGAACATGGAGGAGTCCTAATGGTGAAACTAAGAATTAAATAGACATCAACCTTTGTGTACGCCCGGGCATTGTATAGGATGTGGATTCAGTTGGCAAAATTCGAAGCGATGACCATAAAATAGTAAGGTCTTGAATTCGCCTAGACTTGAAGAAGGAATGACAGACACTGATACGCAAGAAACCAATAAATGAGCTAGCGCTCAGAGGGAAAGTACAGCAGAGTGTCAGTTCAGAACAGATAATCAGCTCTTATTGAGGAAACCGGCCTTACCGTTGTCGCAGTGAATGATAATCTGACGTGTGTCATTATAGAGCGTGCAGTGAACGTTGGGGGCTCAGTAATTAGACGGGACACTGGCAAGCTATCCCAGGAGACGACAAACCTCATTAAGAAACACCAAACCCTGAAAGCCTCAAATACAACAGACAAGGTAGAGCTGGCAAAACTTTCAAAGTTAATCAATAGGCGTAAGGTAGCCGACATAAGAAGGTATAACATGGAGAGAATTGAGCATGGTCTAAAAAAAATAGAGCCTCTAAGCTGTGAAGACAAAACTGTGCATAGGCAAAAATTGAGGATAGTTGAGGTGGCGAAAGAGTTCTACAGAGATATGTACAGCTGCTTAGACAATTAGGATGATAATGTAAGAAGCCGTAAAAGCCCAGAGGAATCTCACCTTTCACCAGTAATGACAGGGGAAGTAAAGAAAGCTCTAGAAGGAATGGGAGGTGGCAAAGCCGCTGGTGAGGATAAGGTAACATCAGACCTGTTGAAAGACGGAGAGGTTGTGTGACACGAAGTAGCTATGCTGTATATGAAGCATCTCTTGAAGGGGAGGGTACTAGAATCTTGGAAGAATGCCAACATGATCTTAATTCATGAGAAAGGGGACGTCAAGGACTTGAAACCTTACAGGCCGACTAGTTTACTGTCCGTTGTCTACAAGCTATTTGCAAAAATAATAGCCAATAGAATGAAGTCGACATTCGAGTTCAATCAACCAAAGGACCAAGCAGGATTTTGTACAGGCTATTCAACTATAGATAAAGTTTATATTATCAATCAGGTGATAGAGAAATGTGCAAAATTCAACCGTTATACATAGCCTTCATAGATTATGAGAAGGCACTACATTTGGTCAAGATATCAGCAGTCATGCTGGCACTGCGGAATCAGGGCATCGACGAAGCCCACATGAACATACCGAAATAAATCTACAGTGGATCCACAGCCATCGTTGTTCTTCATAAAGAAAGTGACAGAATTCGAATAAAGAAGGATGTAAGGCAGGAAGACACGATCTCTCCAATACTATTCACCGTGTGTTTACAGGAGCTTTTCAGGGCCCTCGATTAGGAAGAGTTAGGGATAAAAGTTAATGGAGGCTATCCTAGTAACCTGCGACTTGCTGATGACATTGCATTGGTGAGTAATTTGGGGAACGAATTAGAACTCATGATTATTGAACTGGACACGGAAAACTGAAGCCTAGGTCTGAAAATAAGTATGCACGAAACTAAATCAATGTGTAGCAGTCTCAACAGAGAACAGCACTTTGCGATAGGTGGCCAGACACTGGAAATTGTAAAGGGTACAAGTAGTAACTGCAGAGCTGAACCATGAGAGTGAAATTACTAGAAGATTAAGGATGAGGTGAACCACATTTGACAAGCATTCTAAGATCATAAATGGTAGTCTATCGCTATCCCTCAAGAGGAAGGTACATAACAGCTGCATCTTGCCCTTTGGGACAGAAACCCGGAAGCTTACAAAGAGGGTTTAATTTCAACTGAGAATTACGCAGTGAGCGATAAAAGGGGAAATGATAGGTGTAACCTGAAGAGATGGGAACAGAGCAGAAGGGGTCAGGAAACAAACAGGGGTAAGGATATGATCATTGAAATCAAGAAGAAAGGGACATGGCCCGGGCACATAGCGCGTAGGCAGGATAACCTTTAGTCATTAAGGGTAACTGACTGGATTCCAAGAGAAGGCAAATGTGTGATGGGGAGACAGAAAATTAGTTGGGCAGATGAGATTAAAAAATTTGCAGGTGTAACGTGGCAGCAGAAAGCACATGAACGGGTTGATTGGCAGTACAGTGGAGAGGCCTTTGCCCTGCAGTGGGCTTAGTCAGGTTGCTGCTCTGATGAGATTGAACAGTTGTAAAGGCTACTTGACGAACTTTGGGCAAAAGCATATTCGTGTACTGTGCATATATTGTTCTGTTGACCTTCACATTTGATAGAGTGAAGGTTGGGCCGCATCCAATATTCAGGTGCACTGTGCCCAAGTTGATGAGAGCATCTCATACGTAAATGAAAATGCGTATGCTTAAAACTAGCTTTGTTTTCACAGCATCGGCCAAAGTGCAAAGCTTGACATATTTTTGCACTGCCTGTGGAAGGCTTGACAAATCTCAGAGGCAGTGCTTTGGAGAGAAAAAAAAAATTAGCAAGGTGCATGTCTCTACGGTAGATGATGCGCTGTACATATTTTTTGCCAGCGGATATGTTGGAAAGGCCCGCATTTCATGTGGTTTGTTTTGATTTGTTGGGAATAAACATCAGGTACCTGTTAATGGCTCACATTGCTAACCTGCTACAGTGGAATCTCTGTAGAACGAACCCCACAATAACGAACTTTTCAGATTAACCAACTTTTAGAAAATTTAGTGCCGACTGCTAATAGTTTCAATGTAAAATTATTTTGCTACTACACACTTCAGAATACCGAACTTTTCTGAATAATGAGCGTAAATTAGTTCCGCATTATATTAACAAGGCCTCAGTACTATGAACTCGTGTTCTGAAATTCGTCGCGACCACCGGAGCGGTACGCAAGCAGACGACAAAATGAATAGACGCCTTGCTTCTCAAAAGACGCGTGATGGTGCGGAGGGGGAAAAAAGTGAAAGGGCGACTTTCTTTTCTTTCTTTTTATTAAAGCACCAACGCTGCAGGTTTACAAGTGCAGAGGCGACGGCAACATGGGAGGGCAAGGTCAGCGAGGCAGAGGGCAGAGTGGGAGTTGCGAATCAGGAAGCATGGGCGCGAAAAACCTGAGACATCGAGGGAGCAGAAAACGAAACGCCAAGAATTTTCTTTTTTAGCACTTTTTTTTCTTCGGAAGAGGTGGTGACAGTTGCGACGCTTCGGTTTTTTTTTTGTCACTTTTACATGTGATCTAGGACTAGGAGGCCTTGTTTGTCAGTTGTGTTCATCTCTTTTCGGTGATTACTTATCGCGTCCGCAAAGCCAGTCGGCGTTCACTCTGTGGTGCTACTGCGAATGAGTTTGTCTCTGCTTGCGACAAAGAAGCAGAATCAGTTTTTGCTAAGCGAGAAGGTGGATATTCTTCGGTAACTGCAAGGCAAAAAGCAGGCTGTTGTGACCAAAAAACCGAATCGCACCACAGGAATGTGGATGGGCTAGAGCCCTTCGCACTGCAAAGTTTATGCTGCACGTGTAAAAAAAAAGACTTCTTTAAAGTAAACATACATTTTTTGGTGTTAACTTGTGCATTAGTTTTTTTTTTTTCTCATGAAAAACGAGTTCAAGGACCCACCGTTTAAATGTACGTCGTTTTGGTGGAAAATAAGTATTTATGGTTAATTTTTAAGCTTTCACTATAACAGAACGACCTTTCAAAATAATGAACGAATTGCCACAGTTCCCTGAAGTTCGTTATATACCGAGATTTCACTGTATTCTCTGATGACATTGCCTTGATGAGTGACTCGGGGGACGAATTACTGAACTGGACACGGAAAGAAGAAAAATTAATATGCACAAAACTAAAGCAGTGTGCAACAGTCTCAGCAGAAAACAGCACTTTGTGATAGTTGGAGAGATGCTGGAAGATGTAAAGGATTATGTCTACTTAGGACAAGTAGTAACCGTGGAGCCGAACCGTGAGAGTGAAGTAATTAGAACAGTGGTTCTCAACTATGGATCTGTCGGGGACCCCTTGTGGACTGGTGGAAGTGATGGTGGACCCCTGTAGCGGAGGGGAGGGAGGGGTGGGGGTACATAAGTAAATAAACACAACTGGAGCGTGAAACAGGTTCTTTAATTACTACCAAAAACATCAAACACAAATGTGCCACATCACTTCATTTTGGACAGTTCATCGATACGGGGTGCCATAGAGTTTCATACAATAATACCTAGAGGGGAATCTGGTGCTAGTGTCTATGCGGGCTTGTTCAGCTGTGCTTGTACCCCTATGGCAATTATGGGAAGTACAGGCTTCGAATCTACTTCGGATGGATCACATTCTTGAGATTCGCGACACTTGTTTGCTGAGTGTAAAACAAAGGGATATGAAGGTATGTCTAATTGAAGCTTACTTCATTTTTTTGTGCTCACACTTTATTGCAAAAGGTTTTTGTGACTAGACAGTAGAAGTGAAACCTGTACAGATTTAACCACCAGGGTATGCATTGCTCTGCCATTGCGTTCCAGATTTGGCATTAAGATGTAATGAATTATTCTTTACAACATTGCAGAACAAACATTGTTGTTTTGCTTTCAAAAGTACTCAATATCTATTTATGGAAATAACAGCACAGTATTAACGTTTCGTCTGCTGCAATGCCAGGTGCATCCCTTGAAGTGGTCTGCCCCCAACGTGCCTCTCGTTTAGTTGTGAAGTCGACTCAGAAGAGCATGACGGTGTGGCAACTTCGCGTCACCGTCGTTTTGTAGTTTATTTCAAGGAGTTTTGGCAAGACTCACTAAGAACAAATGTGAACTTGATGTAATATCCTGCACTGGCATGGGACGCTACATTTATGCGCAGCAATGAGTGGTCAACGCTTCACTTAAACTGTCAAACACGACCTATACAGCTCCAGCATTTCAGTAAATTGAGAGGTTGAGCAGTTTTCAGCGTCTTTGAATAACAAAGGTGCAGATTCAGTCCTTTGCATCCATCCCACTACCCACTTTACTCGAAGAACGAAGCTGAAACTGTAGAAAAAGATCCGTAGACAATTTACTGGCTAATGCAATCCAATCTGAAGGCTGTACTTCCCATAATTCCCATGAGGTACACAATCGCAGCACCAAATTTCACTCTAGATATTATTGTATGAAAATTTATGCGTAACACAGTCACATTTAAACAGCGTTTAAGTGCGACTTAAAAAACAAAAAAAAAACAAAAAGCGAGAGAGTGTTCCGCGGATCATAGGAATAGATTCGCGGACCCTAGGGGGTCCGCTGACTGCCATTTGAGTACCACTTAATTAGAAGAATAAGGACGGGGTGGATAACATTTGGCAAGCACTCTCATATCATGACAGGCAGATTGCCACTAATCCTCAAGAGGAAGGTATATAACAGCTGCATCTTTCCGGTACTTAGCTATGGAGCAGAGACCTGGTGATTTGCAAAAAGGGCTCAGAAAGGGCGTATTGATGACGACGCAGCGAGCAATGGAAAGGAAAATGGTAAGTGTAACCTCAAGAGACAAGAAGAGAGCAGAGCCGGTCAGGGAACAAACCGAGGTGAAGGATATCATAGTTTAAATCAAGAAGAAGAAATAGACATGGGTCAGGCACGTAAATGTAGGCAGAATAGCCGCTGGTTATTAAGTGTAACTGACTGGATTCCCAAAGAAGGCTAGAAGGTGAGAAGGAGACAGAATTTCAGGTGGGCAGATGAGATTAAGAAGTTTGCGGACATAAAGTGGCAGCAGAAAGCACAAGACCGGGTTGATTGGTGGCTCATGGGAGAGGCTTGCCCTGCAGTGGGCGTAGTCAGGGTGATGATCATAATGCAGTCACACATCTAACATTAACATTTGTTTTAAGCTTTTTAAAACAGTGCAATATAGATAAATACCTCATAACAGTCGTATAGATGTGCTATCTGTTGCTTTACATAAATGTCCCATGCATTGTCGCATTTCTCTAGGCCAGGTTGTGCACAACAGCAGTGGTATTGCCATGGCATTGACAACTTCTGCAACATGCCGAAATGATATTACAGCGGTCAAGTTCTACCTTCCAGCTAGTGAAATGGCATTGGAAGCATCAGTCATTTTTACTAGCTTTGTTTCTCACCATTCTGTCACTAGAATGATTGAAGACAAAAGTTTATTGGCTGTTCTGATTGATAAAGAAAAAGGTGCTTAAAAAGAAAAATTATTTTTTAGTATTAGTGAATTACTTGACGGGAATTTCGAGCGTAAAAGCATCATTCACAAGAATGTGAGAATACAAGACAGGTGCTAACACACTTAGTGCCCATCCAGTCCAAGATGAGGTACATTGCGGGGAATTCTTAGGTATCCTAAAGTCATAGAAGTAATACGAGTATAAAGCTTTGCACTAGAAAATGAGGCAGCAAGTTAATTTAATCTTCTGGGGTATATGTAGCATGCATGTGTGTATGTATCAATTTTGTTTAACCCGGTACTACTGCTGCAACATCGAGGTTCAAATTTTACATTGAAAAAGTGTCTGGTAATTATCCCAAAATGTTGATTTGCCACCACATTGTGTGCTTTTAGCTGCTCCTGAAGCTGTGCTAAAGTGGCTTCACTCAGCCGCATCAGTGGTTTGTTTTATTCTGTTGTTTGCTAGGCTGACCACCTATAATTTATTTTCTGATGTCTTCTAGGTTAAAGTTGTCATCCTTGGACAAGACCCTTACCATAACCCGGGCCAAGCTCATGGTGAGCTCCTCAATTTATATGACTTCGTGTTTGATAATGCTGAGTGCTTTGTAATGGGTGGACCTCAAAGTTCCACCAAGTTCATTGATTATTATCCTTATAGCATCAATAAAGTGTGCAGCCGGGTAGGTGCACATGTTATTCTACATATGCATAGTAGGTACTTCGCTACTTCAAAATGAATTAGAGTCTAATCCCGTAATCTTGTTACAATGAAGTTCACTACAATTAAATTTCCATCACAGCGAACAATTTTCGATTCTCTGTCAGCCACCCATAGAAAACAATGTGAAAAATGTTTCGTCACAACAAATACTTTTCCTCGATATTTCCGCTTTAAGGGGAGATGCTACTCGAAGACACTTTTTTTTTCATATTCACCCTAGAGCAATGAAACTTGAGCTGTTTATGATACATTTATGCTGATTTGAAATGTATTATTAGTTTTCTTGCAAGTTGCATACTTTTAGCTCTGCAACATGACAAAGTGAAAACCTCAACTCTTTTGCCCCCCTCTTTTCATCCCTAAACTTCCGTAACTTTTTACCATTCGTCGTTCATAATGTTTGAAATGAAGTGTAGAATGCAAATAATTAATTAGGAAGTACATACAAAATATTTTATAGGCATGAAAAATTTTTTGTTATGCAATAAAATATTGAAATTTAAGCTAGATAATTGTATTTGTCATACTTTGGAAAAAATTTGGGCAACATTTTACGCAGATCCGAGCACTAGAAGTGCCAGAAAACGGAGGGGCACATAAAAAAAAAGGCAAAATTTGTGTTTTGAGAAAAACGAGTTTTAAAGTTGAAATTGAGTTTTTTATTTATGAAAGATATCATTAAATCTGATGAAATTTGCACACCAAAAAGAACAATCCTTCTTGTAGTGGCCACTTCCACTAAAATACGCCAGCACCATGAGTTTGTCCCTCTAGGCTTTTTCGAGTCGACTCCTCACAGACATTTCGCTCATAGACAGGGCTATGAGACGCTTGCCAAACTTCTGCTCAAATCTGTTAGAGCCTTGTGCCAACTGCAAGCTAGAAAGAAGTTTGACAGGACTGTGAAATCTAAACTAAGTCCAGTGTCACGCCATTTTGCGGCCATGTCTGTGCCACATACCATCGTACATAATGGCAATGTCATCCCTGCTAAGTTCCCTCACTGTGAGCTCTTTCGACCTCACAAGATTGGCGCTGACGTCATCCGTTGCCGCATCACAAACTTTCCGGCTGACAGGTGTGAATGACTTTTGATGTATTGGCTTTCGCAAGCTAACAACTGCCCCAAATCAGACCAGCAGCTTGTAGCCTATTTCTACAGAGCGCGCCGCACAACGGCTTTCACTTGCGAGCAATGGCTTTTTTTCCATTCATAACGGAGATAACTACACAAAAAAAGCATTGTTCAGCTGCTCTGCTCGGCAAAACATGGACCCTGCAAATAGGCTTCACAGCACATACAGGCGCGCAGCGGCCAATGGCGGTCCCCGATCTGTACCACGGGATAAGCCAGTCGCGACGCTCGAAGAATGTGCAGAAGTGTGCTTCTTTTTATTACTTCTGGCATTGTATCAGCGAGGGAAACTTGTTATTTGAAGAGTGAGGCTCGGCTCTTCGGCTCATGCGATCAACAATGGTGAGTGGCGGCGCATTATCGGCGGCAAGGTGCTCGAAGACTGCACATTTTGGACCTCTCAACAAGCACCTTGTGCTCTTTAGATGCAATTTTAAAGATTTTCCAGTTAAGTCTCGACCTGTATTTTTTTTTTCATAACAGTAGAGGTACTAATCTTATCAAAATAGGCGAAAGTAAGAAGTCTGTAATTTCGAAAAAAACTGTTAATTTTCAGTCCGCATCTCCCCTTAATGAAGTTTTCGCGAGTACTACCCCATAAGAACAATGAACTTTTGCTTACTATTGTCATGAAATTCTGCTACAAACTCTGCCATTTTTTGACGGCTCGTGACATCCAGAGCGCATGGCCGTTAACGCAACAACGGTGTCTTCATCGGAGACACGCTTTCTGCCACCACACGCATATCCCGCTAAATTTATCACCATTAAGATGCTCGGCGACAGCTCACCCATCTAGCATGATGCTGCGGGTGGATTTAATGTATGTGCAAGCCATGGGCAGAATCGCAATCTTCAAGAACTCCCGCCATATGTTTTTGACGTCGCGCTCAAAAGAACACTGCCGCTTGGTGACACTAGTCGTGGAAGCGCACACTCGAGCAGAGCGCACCTAGCCCCAGTGTAACTGCATTCTGCCCTAACCACTGCGAACACAAATGCTGTCGTGTCGAACATGATCATGGGTGACCACAGAGGTATGCGCGCAGTTAATGCGCACTGACTCAGCTCTATATTTCTTGCCATAATGCTGCGAACAAAGATAGGAACAACGCAGTCCTTAAGTCACACTCACAGATTGAAAATGGAACTAGTTTGCCCCAATCACTGTGCAGGAAACGGCGGTTGCTATCGTCTTGTTCGTTGATAGCGAATACGATCCAAGGTGCGAAGCTAACACAGCTATAGATTAGAGGCAATAAAGCCACAGAACGACACGAAGCGTTACGGCTTAACTGTCGTTCAATTATGGCCACGGTAGTGAGGAGCTTCGTCACTTTCAGTTGCAGTTATCAGTTGGCCTCTAGCAAAGCTTTGGCATGCTTGTCGCGGTGCTGTGCACTCTGCACGCCCCAAGGGTCGCCTGAAACATTTTCTTCTCTGCAACCCACCCCTGCATATAACCGGCATCCCCGACCGCAATCCGTGGGAGGAAGAAAAATAGTACCCGCGTATTTATGCAAGGTTGCCTTTTTTGCATTGCTGTGAAGCCGTGCCGTGAAGCCAACTTGCGCACTAAAATTCTCGTATAACCCGCACCCTAACTTCAGCTCAAAGTTCTCTGTATATTTTGATCACGTTATGCGGGAGAAAATATTCACTTAGTGTTCAGCCAGGTATGTCTGAGTTTGCAAGAGTTCAATGTATGTGCTTGCTGGGAACGAAGGACGAGCTATAATAATAAGATCCTTACCAAATTTTGTGTTCTGTAGTTTAAATTTTGCTCCAATAAAATTACACGACAATGAATTTTTTCCTGCGTGCCGTCAATTTCGTTGTAGCAGGATTTGACTGTATGCTGTAGTGGGAACTTCTTCACTGTACTTGCTGTAGGCAGTCTAGGAGTGTTTAAAATAGCCGATGTTACAGGGACAAACGTTCCTTTTCTCGCGGCACAATCGTGGTGCCCACGTAGAAGCAAAGCATGGCAAGCAAAGGAGAAGCCGATAGGAACAGGGCTCCATAGTGATGACAGCTCGTCCCACACTTGAAGAGGTCACGTAGGGACTGCAGTGGCACTGCTCCCTGAAGTGGCTGTTGTGCGTCCCTGTAGGCTTCCCACTGATTGTTCACCACAGCATTGAGATGCACACCACATAACTCGTCTTACGATTGGCATACC
Organism: Rhipicephalus annulatus; assembly: GCA_013436015.1. Lineage (NCBI taxonomy): Eukaryota > Metazoa > Arthropoda > Arachnida > Ixodida > Ixodidae > Rhipicephalus > Rhipicephalus annulatus. The sequence goes on along the minus strand of WOVY01010552.1, from coordinate 131,543 downwards.
TTGGCGCCGCAGCTGTCTACTGCCCTCACTACACCTCTTGGTCACAGCGTGAGACCGTCCACAGCTTCAGAGACCGCGTGCAGTGCTGATGTCCACAATCTGCAGTGGCTTGGTCGTTATAGACCATAAGAAATTGCTGGGCTTCTCTTCTGCCTGCCTTTAGCGGGGGAGGGCACTTTCGAACACGACACCCACACTGTGAACACTCAGTGGGTGTAAGCTACTACAGGGTTCCTTTTGTAATTTGTTGCACAACAGAAGCTTACACTATGGTGGTGACCAGTTATTTGGCTTAAAACTTAAGTTATAGTGTCCCTCACCATGTAAAGGAAACTTTTCACACGTTCAACAGACCCTAGACAGAAAGAAGTTCTTTTAGATGCATGTCTCAAAACCCACGTTAAACCATGCTGACTCTTCACAGAGTTGCCCTCCATGGTGCAGCAAAGACTGGGTTCAAACCACAAGTTTTTTCCAGACGCATAGAGGCTAGAGCGTCTTAATGACCCTGACCTGCATGCAAACGCTTTCCTTTGGCTAAAAATTTATAAGACGTAGCATCTCTCAAGATGTACCCTGTGCAACGGGACACATGACAAAAAACGGAGCAGCCTCCTCACTGCTTACGAAGCCGTGCACTGGCAATTTGTTATCACCTGCTATATCGCTTTCTGCAGTTTTATCACTGTATTCCCTAGAGCTCACCGTTTCATTTTGGCTACCGTGCTCATACACCAGCACCTCTGTATACATCACCACTAAAATCAGCTGTTGTTTTCAGCTCATAACAGCTTATGCTGCAAAAGCAAAAATTTGACAGAACTGCAGTTAAATATCGATAATTCGAACTCGAAGGGGGCCGAAAATTTGTTCGAAATAAAAGAAGTTCGAAATAATGAAAGCTAAGTAAACGGAGGGCACGCGCATTGAGCTAACACACAAGGGGGAAGGTTCAGGAGACTTACATTTATTCACAAATCCCAAGAAATTTGTCATTATTTGAAGTAATTGATGTGCGTCTGCACACGTTTGTCTTGCAGCGAGTCAATCAATTTCACACGCAGCTTGCAAAGCATGTCTACTTCGGCTTCAGCATTCTCCTGGCCAGAGAAGGTGCGCGCGGCTATGTCCAGCGCTGACATTCTGTGGAGACAACGACTGCATCTCCGCTACTTCTCTCTGCGCCAAAGCCGCAGCGTGCCCAGCACGTGATGAGAAAGGACGAGCATCTCCACATGGAGAGAAGCAGATCGGCATTTGAGAAAAAACCTGACACTCCGAGGCAGCTTTTTTTTTTTTTTTTGCTCTCTTCGCGAGCGTTGTTGAAAGGAGAAGGTTTACGTGGCAGGGATGGAGAAGGGAGAAGCGTGGCACAGGTGCGTCTCAGATCGGCATTTGAGAGAGAGCAAACATTCCACTGCAGCCTTTTGTTTCCTTTTCCTTTCCTTCCCACGCAGCAATGAGGCGTCGAAGGGGCTGGGAGCATTTTTGGAGCGCGGTATGTTCGAATGAACTGTTGCAAGTGCTTGCACATTCAAATTACTGGGCGTTTTTGGCTAACATAAAGCTTTGACGGGACCTTAGCGTGAGTTCGAATTGACCGGAAGTTCGAATTAAGCGTGTTCGAATTAATGAGATTTGACTGTACTACAGTCTGTCGTAGCCAGAATGACTGAACAGATGCTTGCAGCATGTGAAAACGACTACAATGTGTGGCAATAAAGCTTAAAGAAAGCTACTTTTTGTTTTCAATCAGCAGAGAGAGAGAAATGTTCATTATTACAGAAAAGCTGAGAGGTCGGCCTGAATCCATGTTCTAGGCTGCTACTCAGCGTTAGGAAAGGGGAGGAGGTGGAAAAGAAAGTAAAGAGAAATGATGAGGAAGGTGGTGATGAAATTGGATCAATTTATAGTCTCTTGTCGAGTCCTGTATCTCTTGAAACCTTGGTCAGCACTTTCAGAATTTCGCGCTAATGACGAAGTGGTGGTCCAAACTAAATTTTTTCAGAAACTTGCGGCTTGGTATGTTTTATCAAGAGGGTGGCAATCAAATTTCATTGCGCAAATATCGTGGGCAGACACACAAGAAATGTTCAGTTGTCTCAGGGGTGCCATGGGCCTCACAATTGGGGCTGTCTACACGTCCGACAACGTATAGGTAACGACTAAACGCCACACTTATTCGTAACTGGTGCAATGAGCTTGTACTACACCTTTTAATGGTTGGCGATATAATCTAACATGCATATCTGGGTCCAGTTCGTGAAAGCGGCGGTGATGGTGACTTGGTAAGGACCAGTATGCTGCTGTAGTTTCTTGTAGGAGCGTACTATATACACAACAGAGTTAGTATCTGGTCGTGAAAATGCAATAGTCAATATTGCGGCGTTGTCATGAGCCATCTTTTTCTCTGCATCGGCTTGCTTGTTTCCATGTAGGCCACAATGTCCTGGCATCCACTGAGCCCTGCCGCGGTGGTCTAGTGGTAAGCTACTCAGCTGCTGACCCGCAGGTCGCGGGATCGAATCCTGGCTGCGGCGGCTGCATTTTCGATGGAGGCGAAAATGCTGTAGGCCTGTGTGCTCAAATTTCGGTGCACGTTAAAGAACCCCAGGTGGTCGAAATTTCCCGAGTCCTTCACTACGGCGTCTCCCATAATCATATGGTGGTTTTGAGACTTTAAACCCCACATATCTATTTATCAATCCACTGATACCTTATACAGTGATATTGCCTTATTCACCTTATACAATGATATTGCAACGAAGATGCGTGAAGCGTACGGGACATAGAAGAAGAAGAGTAGTGGAGCCAGTGCTTGGACTGTGTGGTTAGGTGAACTGGACTAGGCCTGGTTCAGAAGTACGTTGCTCTTTCCCAACGCCATTTCACCTCATCTGTAAATAAACACATTCACTTGTAACAGTTTTGGTGGAGGTGCTGGGTACATTGATCTGGATGACCCAGTTCTACCAATTTCGCGATGGAGCAGACGCTTAGCAAGCTTCCCACCGCAGCTACCAGACATGGAAGGCGCAGGAGCAGGCCATAACAACCTTGACGCTGACTGAGCAACACGCTCACTCGCCAGGACAAGCTGGCTGCGGCACGTCGGAGTGTCAACCAAGGACTTTCTTGGGGCAGCCGGATGACGATGTTGAGGATTGGCTCAAGCACTACCAAAGAGAGTCGCAGCAATCGCTGGAGCACTGCTAAGCCGCTCGAGAACGTGGTGTTTTTTTCTCGTTGTCACCGCGCCTCCTTCGTTCGACGAGAGTGCATTGACCACATGGGACATTTTTGCGGACGAGCCGAAGAGGTGTTTAAGCGACTCGACTGCTAAGGTCAAGCAGGCGGAGCAAACGCTTTCACGCACAGGTCAGTTACCTGGCGAAACACGCACCACCTACATCGAAGCCGTTTTGAAGCTTTGTGGAATTGTGAGTGCGACCATGTCTGACGAATGTAAGGTAAGTCATCTCCTCAAGGGAATCGCAGAAGACATGTACAATTTTCTTATCACTAAGGAATACCTACACACACCTTCCAGCCTAAGGAAACACTGCTGAGCGTTTGAAGCGCTAAAGAGGAGGAGAATCCTACCGAAACTTCGACGTTTTGACAATGTGCCCACGATTGCAAGTGTCAACCTTTCATTGCAGGACGACATCTCTTCGATTATAAAACGAATGGTTAAGGAAGAACTTACTCAACTGCAAGCTGTGGACACTGCCGTTGTCTGCCATCAGTGTGCATTCGACCAACGCCTTCATGAACCACTGGTACCTCGAATGCATCAGAGCTACTTTGAGCCTTGCCCGAATTACACCAATCGGTTTGAACAAAGGAGTGGACAGCCACTTGAAAACCAGGAACGCAGGCAAGCTGCATCACAGCGATTTACTCCTCAGCCACCATCTTCCGGCTTTTATCAACCAACAAGGTCTACTTTGCCGAGATCGACTAGACGCGACACTCGTACTTGCTACAACTGCGGGCTACCTGGACAGATTGCTAAGTACTGCTACCATCACCAGCACCGAGCTCCACCATTCAACCTGTACACGCGCCATGTTGCTGGCGAGGCTCGACCATTTCAGAGTTTTTTCCAACGGCAACACGCTGCACGTGCTGACGTGCCTTGCTTCGACCGCAGCGTTACCCCACCACCCGCATGCCAACAGCGATCCGCGTCGCCGCTCGAGGACGCCACTACCACTGGGAAACTAATTGTTGGGACTGATAGGGGTGAGGCGGCAAAATCATCTTCCGCTAGACCTCCTTGTGTTGTAATGGTCGAGAACAAAGTGAGTGTTTTTGTAGACAATGTGAGTACTGTTGCATTTGTTGATACCGGTGCTGCAGTTTCTATAATGAGCATGTCTTTTAAAAATCACCTTGGGACGAAAGTAATGTTTGCTTATAATCGGAGGGCTACATTCCGTGGTGTAGGGGGACAAATGGTGAGCCCAGTTGGTGTTTGTTCTGCTTTACTTTCTGTAGGAAGTCAAACGTTTGGAGCTGAACTAATGGTGCTTGCACGTGCGACCCATGACGTCATTCTAGGTATAGATTTTTCGCGTGAATGTGGTGCCATTCTGGATTGTGGTAGTGGTGGGATTCGCTTTCGTATCGTGTTGCCCTCTCCATTGACTGAAGGTACCATTGATGACAGCTCGTACATGTTTTCCGTGTCTCAAGATGTCTGTTTGGCCCCGCATACTGCAATGTCTGTGCGCATAAAATCTTCACGTTCTTGTGCGGGTTCTTGCTACGGTTCAGCCGAGCCAAACTTTAGTAACGCACTTAATAAAAACGTTATTGTGCCTCATTGCCTCGTGCTCGCCGTCAATGGTTGTGCCGATTTGTGGACTGTGAACGTTTCCGCGCAGCCCATATCTTTGCCTGTAGGACTTAAGCTGGCAAGCCTTCAAGAGCAAAGTACTCTTATCATACGGTCACTTGAACGGTCGGCGGCCATACAGAAACCCCACGCCAACTCGTACCCCGACTATTCCACCAGCATTGATCGTATGATCAACAAGTCGCTCCCTTCAACTGAACAGTCTCTGCTGCAGAAGGTGCTCGCACGCTACGCCTCAGTCTTTGACTTTGCCCAAGACGAGGCGTCTACTGTTACACCACCGTCTTCATGTATGCAACACCGCATCTATACAGGCCAAGCACCACCAATACGCCAGAAGCCCTATCGCGTATCGCCTTCTGGAAGGAAAGTCATCGCTGAGCAAGTATAGGGCATGCTAAAGAAGGGCGTCATACACGAATCTTGTAGTCCGTGGGCAGCTCCTGTCATTCTAGTCAGGAAGAAGGATAATTCATGGAGATTCTGCGTAGACTACAGTCAAACCTTGTTAGTGCGTACCCACTTGAAGCATACTAACGGTTAAAATGTAGTTGCGACGAATCCTCGACCGAGTCTCATAGAAACTAATGCATTCGCGGACCGCTTAAGCCGTAGTGTTCAGCCTATGCCTACTGGTTAGTGCGTACTAACTGTGTGCAGTGATAACATTTTGCGCGACAAAATTTTACTGCTCCGCTGAACTTTGCAGACGCCACAATGTGCCGTGAATGGTTTTCAGTCATGTTGATAAGTGCAGAGATCAGCCGAGAAGTTATTTCAACTTCCCCGCGATTGCGGTGATGACATTGCGCGTACCCATTGGGGAAAAACTGAAGGTGGTGACCACCAACAAACCCACCGGTATGACTTATCGTCGGCGAAAAGCCTTATCACAGTAAACATCCCCGGTTATCTGCTCAGGCACGCATGTGGCGTACCGTCAATGTAGGCTTACTGCACGCTTTTAGTAGGGGACTACCTGAATGCGCTGGGCCGCCGATCGCTGCCGCTTCGTTTTGCGGGACCGTGTTCAAACGCGCACCGCTTTACAGAAACGTAAACTGCTCGCTGTCGTGGAGTTTAGCATTGCGGATCGTGGGCACCGAGAAACCTTGCTGTATTATGCCAGCATGCGCACCGTACAGCGAGCGTAGCACTGTTGTTACCATGCTGCACTCTTTTATTTAGTGACAGCTGAAATGCGCCTCCGTCCGCTGCCAGGACTGCTAGAGCATCCCAGAAAACACATTACTTGCGGAAAGCTCTTCATCACATTAACACAGCAGGCTATTCGCCGAATCTGTGCAGTAAGCGGATCGGCAGTCACGGTGTGCGCAGAGGGAGCGAAGCGCTGCACGCAACTAGCCATGCTGTAAAAGGTTTGGCTCCCTGCAAATGTACGGCGTTAAAAAAAAAAACTGCGTCAGGTTTCGCTTAGAAGTAGAACGAGGAACAGCTGTATTACGGACAGCCGATTGTGTCCGTTCTGTCACTGTACCATGCTGCGTATTCTGGATCCCACGGCAGTTTCGAAATGCTCATCGGCGTCACCACCGTGTACTATCCGGCAGTTGTGCGAGAATCAAAAACTTTTCTGTACTTTGGCTAAAGGAAAGAAATAACTTTGCGGTGGGAATTTCAGGCAATATTTCCAGTGGCACTGAGTTTTCTTCGTTTGTTGGCGGTGATGGCGCATGCCAGGAGATGCATATGTGTAGCTGGTGGTAATGCGTAGTACATTTAGTGCGTAGTTACGCTGCCGTCCCAGACAGGTATGTATTAACGGGGTTTCTCTGTATCGTCGCCTAAATACCATCACAAAAAAAGACGTCGACCCTTTGCCACATATAGATGAGGCCCTAGACTGCCTGCATTCTGCCTCATATTTTTCTTCTGTTGACTTGTGTTCTGGGTATTGGCGAATCCCTATGCATTACTCAGATAAAGAGAAGACGGCCTTTGTAACATCCGGCGGTCTTTTTGAGTTTAACATTATGCCCTTTAGTTTGTGCAATGGTCCAGCCACATTTGAGAGATTTATGGATATGGTTCTCCATGTACTAAAATGGGAAATTCGCATGTGCTATTTAGATGATCTGATTATCTACGGAAACACTTTCACTGCTTGTCACTTGTATTTGAATGCTTACGTGAAGCTGGCCTTCTTTGAAACTCAAAAAAGTGCGATTTTGGAGAACGTCAAGTCCTCATTTTAGGCTTTCTCGTGGACAAAGAAGGCGTACGACCAGACCCACAGAAGACCGCAGTGGTTCTCAACTTTGAGCAACCACGAACAGTGAAGGACGTGCGAAGTTTCCTTGGTCTGCGCTCATATTTCTGCCGATTTATTAAGAACTTCGCACAACTTGCCTCCCCACTGACGTCTCTTCTTCATTAAGACACACCGTACTTGCAGAATGATAAATGTGAGGCTGCATTTCAACAGCTAAAGTTTTTATTGACTTCAGAACCCATCCTGAAGCATTTTGATCCTGACGCTTTCACTGAACTTCATACTCACGCTAGTGGTTTAGGTGTTGGTGCTGTGCTGGTCCAACCTTGCAACAGCCGTCAGCAGGTCGTATCATATGCCATTCAGACACTGACCAGAGCAGAGAAGAACTACACCGTCACCGAGCTCGAGTGCTGAGCAGTTGTCTTTGCCATTCAGAAGTTCCGACCGTATCTACATGGCCGCGAGTTCACAATAGTGATTGATCATCACTCACTATGCTGGCTTGTGGGACTTCGCGACCCGCCTGGCCGGCTGGCTTGTTAGGCGTTACGCCTCCAAAAGTACAGCTTTTCTGCGACCTATAAGAGTGGACGATGTCACACGGATTCTGATTGCTTATCCCGCCTTTCTTCAGTACGCACCAATGCTGACGACGATGACATTGATGACTATTTAGTTTCTGTCTCGTCCGACTTCCCAGGTACCAGCAGCTTCAAATGTGAGCAACAACGCGACCCTACCCTGATACCCTTGCTCGAAGGTGCACATAACTCCGCCGACAAGCATTTCACAATTTCAAATGGCTTGCTGTGCAAGAGAAACTGTTCAGCCAACGGCCTCCCGTTGCTTCTAGCGGTGCCAGAAAGCCTGCGCCAGGTCGTACAGACCTGGCGCAGGCTGAATGTACAGACACCGAGTCTAAGCTGACAAACTAAAACATGACCTGTAAGTTGTCCAGCTATAATGTTTATGAAAATCAACAGTCACCGGTGGCGTTGATGGTGGCGGTGGCTTGGTGGGTAGAGGCGGCGGACGCTGGTGATGTCTCAGCAGCTGGAGTCACGCGCCGACCAGCACGGCGACGCTTGGCAGAAGATGAGGTAGCCTTTGCCCTCGCAAAAACTGCCGCTGCTTACCGAATGCTCGCTCATTCCAAAGAGGTGATCACTACCCGAAGGGTTCCGCCCTCCACGAACGGTCCTTCGTTCTATGCACAATGACATAATATCCGGTCAACTCGGTTTCACACGTATGCTACATCGACTACGTGAGAGGTTTACTGGCCGAAAATCTGGAAGACCACAAAACAGTACGTCGTCAGCTGCGCTATATGTCAGCCCCTGTGATACAGGTTTACGGTTTAGTAAATTGTTGCTTGAAGAGAAAGCCTCAGAGCTAAGAAATGACAAAGTCGTTTGAAGTAAGAAAAGAAAAGTAGAAACTTTAAGCATAATTAAGAGAAAAAAAAAGACATGAAGTTGCAATGTACAGACACCGAGTCTAAGCTGACAAACTAAAACATGACTTGTAAGTTGTCCAGCTATAATGTTTATGAAAATCAACAGTAACCGGTGGCGTTGATGGTGGCGGTGGCTTGGTGGGTCGAGGCTGCGGACGCTGGCGATGTCTCAGCAGCTGGAGTCACGCGCTGACCAGCACGGCCACGCTTGGCAGAAGATGAGGTAGCCTTTGCCCTCGCAAGAACTGCCGCTGCTTACCGATGCTGGCTCATTCCAAGGAGGTGATCACTACCCGAAAAGTTCTGCCCTTCACGAACGGTTCGGGACCGGAGTTGAAGCCCAGACACGTGGGACGTGACCTTGAACAGTCAGGCCGAAACGGACACCTGGGACGTGACCTTGAACAGTCACGGCCGGAACCCTGAAAGGCCGCGTATCTCCGAGTACACCGTGGGCAGCTGGAGCGTCCTGGCTTTGCCTGACTTCACGCGTTCTGGTCCGGAACCCGACACCGCAGTTGCGCGACACCCAGGAGCTTCACTCCAGCTTTCTCGATCTCGTTCTACCTTCGACTCGTCTTCGACTGTCCTCCTCCTCTTTGCTCTCGTGCCTTGGCCACGCAACCTTTCGTGCAAACTTTCTTTTCCTTTTGGCAGGCCGCAATTTCATGCGTGACGTTTCGCGCTGACGTCATCTCTCTGCCGCTCACTCAAGAAGCACTGCTGACGTCGCCTCCGAGCATGTTGTACATAACACCACGGTGCCACGACACTTCACAGAACCCACCATGTCACAATACTACACCACAATAGGCCCCTTTTTGGGAAAGTTCTTCTGCACGCTGCTCAATTATTAGATGAAGTCACTCAAAATACATACTCACACACAGTAGGCTGAAAACCAAAACTGGCCAGTTGCATTATGTCGGCGGGTTACTGCATTGGGATGTAATCTCACCATGCTGAAATAATTGCACCAGTGTATAGTCACTGAATTCGGGTCATGTAATCTGCTCCGACATTTTCAGACCCCTTGATGTGCTCTACATAGAATTCATATTCCTGCAGGGTGAAACTCCATCTCAAAACTTTCGTGTTGAGATGTTTGGCCTGCGACAAATATCGCGAGGGTTGATGATCGGTCTGAACTACAAAAGGGATTCCGTATAAATATATATGAAATTTTTCTATCGGCCACACAAGAGCTAAACATTCGCGCTCTATAGCCGAGTACTTCTGTTCCAGAGGTAATAAGTATTGACGCTTTCAGGTTGACGCTCTTCATAACGCTTCAACATATTGATATGGAAGAGCTTAGTATTTTGGCCCATATTCAACCAGTAATCGAAGTTTCCTTTCTTTCCAATGACCATAAAGGGCCCCTTTGACTGCATCAGTATCTTGTTCTCTGTACTTGGAAGCAGTATGAGGGCTCAGTCACCTATGTTCAGTCGACGGGTTTTACTTCCTCGGTCATAATACTTCTTCTGGGTCGCTTTGGCCCGTGACATGTTCTCTTGTGCCAACAATATGGTCTTTTCTAAACGATCTCTGTGGTCTAAGACATACGCATACGTGGTCTTTACTTCTTCACGTATATGATCTCCCGTCCATAACTCTTTGAGTATTCTTAGCGGTCCTCGAACATGTCTGCCCTACAGCAACTCGAATGGCGAGAAGCCCATACTGGTCTGTGGTACTTCGCGGTACGCAAAGAGAAGAGGTGCTAACAATCGATCCCATGACTTGGGTTTTTCTTGACTCAATTTTGGCAGCATTTGCTTTAACGTACCATTGAATTGCTCCACCAAACTATTACACATGGGATGGTTAGGCGTCGATCTGAGATGCTTAATGGCTAACAAATCGTTCATTTCTCTCATTAGCTCATATGTAAAGCATGATGCCTGATCGCACCATATCTCATTAGGAAACCGAATGCGAAAAAACATTTCGATTAATCTCTCGGTGACAGTAGCGGAATCAATCGAGGGCAGAGCTACCGCGTCTGGGTATCGAGTAGCGAAGTCTACCAGAGTCAGTATGTAGCGGTTACCCATATGTGATGTGGGCTTTTAAGGTCCTATGATGTCCACCGCCACTCTTGCAAAAGGAGTGTCAATTAAAGGTATGCGACCAAGTGGGGCCTTTCCAACCTTGTTCTTAGGATAGGTCTGCTGGCATATGTCGCAAGAGCGTACAATCTTTTCACTGCCTCCTGAATGCCAGGCCAGTATAATGCGCCTAAAACTCGGTCGATAGTCCTTTTCATTCCCTGATGCCCCGACATCAATGTTTCGTGAGTTAAAGCGGACACTTGATCACGCAATTTTCGGGGTAGCACCACTTGTTGAATCATTTTGTCTGAGGGTCTCCGGTAGCAACGGTATAGAATTTTCTTTTCTATCTTGAACGAGTGAGTTGCAAATGTTTCTCAAAACACTTGACCCACTTTCTTTCTGCATGAATCTAGCCCCGCTGCGGTGGTCTAGTGGATAAAGTACACGGCTGCTGACCCGCAGGTCGCGGGATCGAATCCCGGCTGTGGCGGCTGCATTTCCGATGGAGGCGGAAATGTTGTAGGCCCGTGTGCTCATATTTGGGTGCACGTTAAAGAACCCCAAGTGGTCGAAATTTCCGGAGCTCTCCGCTACGGCATCTCTCTTAATCATACGGTAGTTTTGGGACGTTAAACCCCACATATCAATCAATCAATTATACATGAATCTAAAGTTCTGTCTTCTTTTTGAGCTTTGCTCACATCCTCTCTGGTCAAATTCAATGTCTTCATGTCCACCTTAGATGATGTCGACCATTCTCGGCCCTTGACACCAACCACCACAGAATCTGGCAAATCTTCTTCCTTCGTTCCTCTTCCACATGAACGTTCTGATTTTGACTTACTTCTCGGAATTCTTTCTTTCCACTTTTCGTCGGGATTTTGGACTTCCCTTGCTCCTGCAACATTGCCAACGATGACATCGTACAAAGGTCTTGTCATGCATTTGACCACAGAAATACCCGAAAAATAGGGTGACTGGACTTCAACCTTTGCCTCCGGAACGGTAATACTACTGCCATTGGCGAGGAACAACGTATCAGTAGTACCTGTTAGAGTTTCATCTGGCACCAGAGCTCAACGGGCTACTAGCGTATTGCTTCCTGTGTCTCGCAGCACTGAGACCGTCTGGCCAAACACTAGGCCCTGCAAAACCGGCATCTGGCGAGTCACAGCTTTTGGGTGAGTTCTCACTGCACTAGCAGCATTTCCCTCTAGTTCGTTGGGTGGTGGATTGGTACTTTCAGTGGTGTTCTCTTTAGGAGACAGCAAACAAAATGTTTTCTTCATAGAGCCATCTCTTTTTGTGCAGACCTTAGTATCGTGTCCTGGCTTATGGCAATATCCACAGTAAGGTTGTTTAAGCTTGGTTCGGCAATCCGAGGCCCTGTGACCAGCTTTTCCATATACAAAACACTTTATAGTCGTTTTCACAGATAAGCCTCCGCTCTTCTTCTTGATACTACTATTCTCCATTCTCTCACGAAACAGCAGCAAGTTAGACTGTCGTTGTGCCTCTAAAAAGTCATCGGCGGCTTCTGCTATTTATTTATTTATTTATTTAGTATACCTCAAAGGCCCCAGTCGGGGTATTACATGAGGGATGGGCATAATTAGCAACATATTAACGATTCAATCACGGTCTTGAATACATGTGGGTCGGAGTGGTGCATTGCGAAGGCAGGCAAGTTGTTCCAGTCCCGGGCGGTTGAAACAAAAAAGGAGCGAAGGTGGGCAGTAGTTTGTGCTGGCGGTGGATAAATGGCTCGGGGATGGTTTGTACGGCTGGGTAATCGATGAGCAGGTAAGATGGCTGGATTGTTGAAAGGAGCGTGATAAAATTTGTGAAAAAGACAGAGCCGAGATATATGACGACGTGATTCTAGGTTGTTGAGGTGGCCACGAGTTTTCAAGCTTGCTTCAAGCTTGCTGTGCTTCTTTTCATGAAGAAACAGCGTTAGCCGTTGATGGCAGTTGTTCAAAAATTGCTCCGACACGATTAGATTACGGAGTGCCAAATACTCTTTCTTTATCTTTGACATTTTCACCCACCGATCAAAAAAATCCGAACGCCTAGCCGCGTATTGTTTTCCGGTCTCGCCATCTTGGGGCTTGCTCTGGCAGAACTTCTCCCGGTAGCCCTCCGCCGTAAACCGAAAACGTTGAAGCGAGGCTACCTTCGGCTTATCATAGTCGAGTGAATCTTCAGGAAACAACCGTCCAAAGACTTTCAAGGCCCCCCCACTCAAACATAAGCTTAAGGCTATGGCCCATTTTTCTTTTGGCCACTCTTGTCCGGTGGCGACATTCTTGAACCTTTTTAGGTATGCATCCAAGTCGTCCCGGTTTTCATTAAATCCTGGAATTAGGCTGTGAGGGTTCACGTTGCAAAAAGCGTTCCCTCCAGATACATGGTCTGCCATTCTCGTCTCGCTATGATTGCCTTCCGACTCTGCTACTTTCAGCTGCAACTGCAAATTTCTTTCCCTTCTTTCTTCCAGTTCTAGCAGCTCCTTTCTTGCCTCGCGTTCTGCAGCTCGTTCATCTCGTGCCTGTGCCTCCTGCTCATCTAACCACACCCTCAACTCTTTGCCTTCGAGCCCCATGCGCTCGGCCAAAGCTACAAGCTCTCTTGTGCTTGCCATTCTTAATATGCCTACCGCTACCACTAACGGCTTCGTCATGTCATAGCGGACGCCAATTTGTGATGCAGGTTTAGGGTCGAGTAAATTGTTGCTCAGAGAGAAAGCCTCAGAGCTAAGAAATGACGAAGCCGTTTAAAGTAAGAAAAGAAAAGTAGAAACTTAAGCATATATAAGAGAAAAAAAAAGAGATGGAGTTACAATGTACAAACACTGAGTCTAAGCTGGCAAACTAAAGCATGTCCTGTAAGTTGTCCAGCTATAATGTTTATGAAAATCAACAGTCACCGGTGGCGTTGATGGTGGCGGTGGCTTGGTGGGTCGAGGCGGCGGACGCTGGCGATGTCTCAGCAGCTGGAGTCACGCGCTGACCAGCACGGCGACGCTTGGCGGAAGACGAGGTAGCTTTTACCCTCGCAAGAACTGCCGTTGCTTACCGATGCTGGCTCGTTCCGAGGAGGTGATCACTACCCGGAAGGTTACGCCTTCCATGAACGGTTCGGGACCGGAGTCGAAGCCCGGACACCTGGGACGTGACCTTGAACAGTCACGGCCGGAACCCTGGAAGGCCGCAAACCTCCGAGTACACCATGGGCAGCTGGAGCGTCCTGGCCTTGCCTGACTTCACATGTTCGGGTCCGGAACCCGACACTGCAGTCGCGCGACACCCAGGAGCTTCACTTCAGCCTGCTCGATCTTGTTCTACCCTCCACTGGTCTTCGACTGTCCTCCTCTTCTTCGCCCTCGTGCCTTGGCCGCGCAACCTTTCGCGCAAACTTTCTCTTCCTTTTGGCGGGCCGCAGTTTCATGCGTGACGTTTCGTGCCGACGTCATCATCGTCTCTCTGCCGCTCAATCGAGAAGCACCGCTGACGTCGCCTCCGAGAATGTTGTACATAACACCACGGTGCCACCACACTTCACAAAAACCACCACGTCACTATACTACACCACAGCGCCACAAGCAATCCACCACTACTCCAGCAGGTTATTTGCAGCCCATCTCACCACCGACATCCCCTTTTGAAAAAGTGGGCATCAATTTGCTCAGACTCCTTCCTAAGACCACATCAGGCCACCGATATGTTATAATGTGCGTGGATTATTTAACTCATTATACGGAAATTCACGCACTGACATTGGCCACAGCAGCCGCTGTTTCCCCTTTTCTGTTACAACCGGTCATACTGCGTCACGTTGCTCCACAGGTTGTCATCAGTGACCGTGGATGGCAATTTATCGCCGATGTGGTTGAAAAAATTTTGTGCCTCTGTGACTCCTCTTATCACCACTCCACCCCTTACCATCCGCAAACTAACGGTCTGACTGAGAGAACCAATCGAACTCTTACGAATATGCTATCGATGTACTTTGATATTGACTACAGGAACTGGGACGCTGTCTTACGGTTTGTTACTTACGCATATAACGCCGCCAAGCATGAAATTATTTAACATTCCTCCTTCTTTCTGCTTTACGCACGAAACCCACGGAGTTTTCTGTCCTGTCAAGAACACAGTAAGAGTCGCTACGATGCCAAGGATATCCCCGTAGAGTCTTCTACTGGCGACTACGTTTGGCTGTGGACTCCTGTTCGTAGAAAAGGATTGTACCGGAAGTTTCTAGCAAACTATTCCAGCCCATTCATGATAGTCGCTCATCTCAGTGATGTGAATCACGTTGTCGCCTGAGTCACAGCCAATAACCGGCGTTCGTGCGTTGCGCAAATTGTTCACATAGCCCGCCTCAAACAGTACCATCATAGGCATATTTAACTCGCTTGAAGAGCTTCGTCTGCAGCCGGGGTAAATGCAACGAAGATGCGCGAGCGTACGGGACGCAGAAGAGCAAGATTAGTGGGGCCAGCGCTTGTGACTGTGTGGTTGGGTGAACCAGACTAGGCCTGTCTCAGAAGTACGCTGCTCTTTCCCAATGCCATTTCACCTCATCTGTAAATAAACACATTCACTTGTAACAATATAATCTCAAGGCCTGTGTGCGGTGTTGACTGTTATATGTAGATGCATCGCCTTCAAACGCCACTTGGATGCCACTGTGATGTAGCTAAGGTTTTGAGCTGGCTAAACAAGGCTATGTTTCTCCATGACAGTGTGGTGTATAATACAGCACACAAACACTAGAAGAAAACAGGAACAGAGTAGAAAAAGAGCACTGACTTCTAACTGTTTCGACCCTCCTACAAGCCCTTTCTTTCTTGTTAGTCTCATCAGGGGAGCTATTCTCGCGGTGTCCAATTTGGCCTCCACTTCTTGCAACTGATTGGGGTATTGCATATCTGGCAGTGCTGCTTTTGGTATGATAACAGCCATGGTTTGGTTCCTGTTGTTTCAAATCGAATCGAACTATTTCATCTCAGCAAGAAGAAAGGGGGTCGCGGGAAAAAGATGCCTTACTGCAGCTTGACTAAGCCGGCCTTCTGTTTTACTGAGAGACGCCGTAGTGAAGGGCTCCAGAAATTTCGACTATGTAGTGTTCTTTATCGTGCACTGACATCGCACACCATATGGGTCTCTACCATTTCGTCTCCATCGAAATGTGACCGCCACGGCCGGCATTGAACCCGCGACTTTTGGGTTAGCAGCTGGGCACCTTAGCCACTGTTCCACCCAAGCAGACTAAGTATAGAAAAAGAAAGAGTAAATACAAAAGTGTAGACATGCATGTAGTAAGCTCAGTTTTTTTCATAAATGTAACAATGTTATGCCACGACATCAAAAAGATATGCACAAAATAATTTAGAAAATAATATGTGGCAATGAACAATTGCAACCAAATAAGTGGAAGAAAATGCAATGGCCACATCAAGCTCGATATAAACTGGTGTGCAATACTTTATGCATTGGGTCTTCACAAGTGGAAGCAGGTGAAAAGTGAGGATTTTTGTGCATCTCAAAAATGTTAAGCTTGGACTCTAGTATTAACGAGTTACGGCTGTCTCATCAAATTTGGGATGGTTGTCAATCCTAGATGAAAAATGTACTACCAGCCAGCCAGCTTTTTTGTTCTTCCAGGGCTTCACAACTGTTTCATGTCAGATCATTCTCAGTAGCATCATGATGTCAAGATGTTGCCCTGATGTCACACTTATGTACTGCTCACCTTAGTCAGCAACGTCACAGTGATGGGCATTGGGGTGTGCATGACTGTGAGCCAATCAATCTTGCCGTAGCATATTCATTGGCAATTTAGGCATATCATTCTTTCCTCTTCATTGAAATTATTGTTTGAGAAGATCACAGAAGCCAAAATCAACACTGTTTGGGAGGTTTAGGGCAGTCCCACCTGTTATTGTCGTGTCAGTTAAATGTTGCAATTTCTCATTTCGAAGACGGGGTTCTGCAAGTCTTGCATGTTTCATGGATCAGCAGTTCATTGTGGCACCCTGCCAGTGCATATAAACCAGACATGCTGCACTTTTGAACTGTCTATACTGGGATGTAGTTAGTATGAGGCAACTATTATTGACGCGTTGTGTGCACTTTTGAACTGTCTATACTGGGATGTAGTTAGTATGAGGCAACTATTAGTGACGTGTTGTGTGTAGTGCAGCTAATGCGGCTGCCGCACAGATTGGAGGTTTGGGCTTGGACTCGGGCAGATGGCTGAGGCTGCAATAAAGCGTCTCTTTACCGAACTACGGCTCTTCCTTCGTGCTGCCACCGTGCACTCGAGTCAACGAGGGGACCCATTTCGAACCACAACCATCTTCCTTCTTAGCTAGTATAGAAGCCAGGCTGAGGAGTAGGAAATTAACTAGTGCAGTCCGCGCGAAGTGGAGAGCCCGCAGCGAGGAAGGTGCTAAAGTAAGTCTGGTGAAGCTGACAAGACGCTCAACGCTTTTGGGACCTGCTGGTGCACTGCGAGAAGCAGTGCACCAGCAGCATTGGAAAAGCAGCGAAAAGCAGCATTGGAATTCATCACAAGCCGACCGGTCAACATTGGAGCCAGGAGTTGGGCAGCGCAAGAGCGCTGCTCATCAGTAAACGAGAGCCGAGCAGCAGGGACAGCTGACGCGGCTGACTTTCGACAACGGCAGGGGTGGTTTGCTGGAGCACCCGGAGCGTCAAAGAATTTGCCGCAACTAGGGTTTGCGACCAGACGGACGCAGTGCCAAGTGACATGGTCATCGGGCGACACATCACTGCAAGGTGAGGCCTGCTTTGTGCTCTCTCGGGGCCCCCAGTTTTTTTTTTCTTACTGAATGCACTTGCGTTCAGGCACACTGTGGCAGATGGAGGATTCAGAGATGTGAGGGAAGGTAACAGTGTTAATGAATCGGATCGCACTCGTGAGTTGATGCTCGAGATCGAAGTGTTGAAGCTCAAGCTCGAGCTAGAGAAAAGGGGGTCATCGTGTAGCTTGTCAGAGGAGCTGGAAAACCGGAACCAGCATACCAGTATTGGACGATACGTGAAAGAGCTGAAAGCAGTCCTAGCACCCATGTCCAGTAATGAGCCAATGATTCTAGCCTGGTTCAAACATGTGGATGCTCTTTTGCGGGATTGAAGAAATTCAGGGTACGGTTTTATTGCCATTCTTTAGTGAAAAGATGCGCACATTCGTTGCCAATCAATCAGAGGCTGGGGTAATGCCGTATGACTCCGAGCAAGTGCCGCGGTATGTTTGTGGAAATTAAAAGAGAAGCATGTGAGTCTTGGAGCCAAGTGACGGTGCGCTTGGAGACTATGTTCACCTACTACTTGAGAAGTAAAGAGATGGAGTCGTTTGAAGATATTCGGGAATTGCTTATCACTGATAGGCTAAAGCAGTTAATGCCAAGTAAGCCCCGCTCACTGGTGCTTCAGCACCAGTAAGGGCTTGCTAAAGCCCAAGGACATTGCGGAAGTAGCTGCCAATTTTGAGGCAAGCCTCAGCAGCGGCAGGCAGGGCAGTTACCGCAGTGCCGAACCAAGAAATTTGAATTATTGGCCACAAGCCAAATCATTTGCTAGGACAAATTTCAGCCCTAATTCAGGAGCCTGTTTTGACTGCGAAAAACGAGGCCACTTTCTGAGAGAGTGCAAGCTGTTACGTGACACAGCTGCTAATAAAGGAGAAGTTTCATGCGTAGCTCCCCAGAATGAGCGGTCATTTTGGAGCCGAGCTACATCGTTGCGACATCCTGCCATCATGAAAAACTCATTGATGAGAGACCCGCATCTTGACATTTTCGTGGAGGACAAACCCTGTTTTGTGCGAATCGATTTAGGTGCGGAGAAATTACGCTGATACGGGTGAATGAGGTATTCGTTGAGATTTCGCGCAAGAGCAGTGGCATAATAAGGCTAAGTGACGCTTTTGGGCATGGTGTTACTGCATGTCTGTTGCATGTACCTCTCAGTTTCCCAACCTAGTCAGGGAGCGTTGCTCAGGTGGTGAAACTGCAATGCGCATTGATGGATCAGTTGAATACGAGTGTGTCCATTTTGCTCACTCCGGCATATTATGAGGGTCTGCGTTATCACTGGCAAAAGCTACTGAATCGTCTAAAGGAGTGTGGTGCAAGGGTGAACTGTGTAAGACAGGAGCAATATCCACCGATGCGGGAGCCAGAACGCATGTCTCGAAGTTCTAGCCCTAACAATAACGCTGTGTAATGCTCCACGGAGAAAGAGGACGGCCGAGCAATAGAGTGGCGAACGGCTAATTCCGCTTCACTTGATGAGCAGACGCAGTTGAAAAGTCGCAATTCTGCCTAGAAAGGTACTAATGCGGACAGCGAGTGGCTTGGTCCATTCGATGGAAATTTTCTTGATGGAGATCAGAAACGAGAAGAACCACTGGCTGTTGTGTGGCGTCAGGTGAAAAAGGGGTCACACGTCAAGTTAACTGATAGGGAGCAGTTAGACGGGAAGCAGTCACGCCAGTCAGTGGAACCAAGGTCGCGTCGAGCCAAAATGTTAGTGCATGAGAGCTCTTGCGGTGCTGTCTCAGAAGAGAAAACGAGAAAGCGCGTTAAAAAGCTGCTGGTGTTGGGGTTCGGTGGTAGTGGGTTGTACGTTTTGCGTATTCCCCGTTCTAAGAGGAAAGTCCTCAGGACAGGACCATCGCGTGAGTGACTCAAGTGTGAAGCGGAGCCGTAAGCTCTGTGTAATCTAACCACCGAATTCGTTGAAGGTAACCTTGTTCTGAGTTGTTTATCTTATGTTCTGAAACAGTTTTTTTACGTGATTGCCGCGGTGAGAAGTTATTTTTGTAGCTAGTTTTCGTTTTTTAGTGTTTAGGTATGGCATGTTACCGTCGGGTGGCGACGTTGTGAAAGACTTTTAGCGAAAAGTCAGTTATTTATCGGTAACGGCAGTTCGAGAGTGTCGAACACACTGCCATGAAACGTCTCTAGAGGCACAGGTAGCGTTTGATTGAGTTAGAGGCCTTCGCGTTGTTTTCTGAGTTGACAGCAACCAACCCCAGCAAAGCTTTTTGTTTGGCCTTGGACTTATCGGAAACGGCGATTGGCGGTTGCCACTTTTAAAGGATAAGTGGATGTGAACAATCAGTCGCAGTTTTTTGTAAGAGGCTGAGCAGTCGCAACGGGAGGCGTCCACAGTTGAATGAGGTGAATATTAAGCAAAAATTTTTCGCATTTAAAGGGCGCTGAACGAGGCTGCTGATGCTTTTTCGCGTCTCAGATGATCATGGGATTCAGTGAATGTGACTGAGTAGTAGCAATAGGATGTTTTGGCTACCTCATATGGTTGCATTTTTTTGTAGTTTTTATGGTTTTTATGTAGCTCCTGAAGTAGCCGCTGTGATTTGAATGACCGTAAAATTTTGCATCACACATTTTAAGTGTTATGCGTGATGTTCAATGGTTTAAAGAGACTAATAGTTCCTGCATGATGTGAAAAGGTCTCGTTTATTTTATCGGCCGTCCTTTTTTTTCTGTTGATGTTGTGGTCGTTGCAACATGAACTTGCCCCTAAGTGAAAGAACTTTTTTAGGTGTATTAGATGTGTCTTTAGGAATAGTTTTCTAGATGAAAGAAGGCAGCATTTGTGAAATCAGTTAATTCATTTTTGTTTCTTGTTCTTGGTGCGATTCGTTGAGACTAAGATATTCATAGCGCTAGTTCTGTTGCCTCCTTTGAGTGTGTTATGTGGGGCCTGGAGGGCGCATGGAGTGGGTCTCACGTGTTCGGACGATGACCGTGTGGTGTGGTGAATTGAAGAGACAATATGCCGCAAGACTATGCACGGTGCCCGGGCCCTGTTTCAAGCCAATGCGAACTGACTGGCACTGTGGATTTCATTCAGAGTGCGTTCTTCATTTTTGTGCATTGTGAGAGTGTTTTCTTTCGGAGCACCATTTGAGCAATATTTATATGTGTTGCTGTGTCTATTTTGCAGTAGGACGTGAAAGTTTCCTGTTGAGAATTAAGTGAAAATCGGTTCAGGCATGTGCGTGCACCGAGAGTGAGTTTATTTTTGAGGGATTTTTTTTATCCTGTTACTGGACATCCAGTATCCAACAACACTCTTGAGGGGAGAGGAGTTAGTGTGAGCCAGCCATTAGCAGCGTGTTGTGTGTAGCACAGCTAATGCTGCAGAGAGCGGATGTTCGGGCTTGGACTCGGGCAAATGCCTGAGGCTGCAATAATGCGTCTCTTCATTGCACTACGGCTCTTCCTTCGTGCTGTCACCATGCACTCAAGTCATGGAGGGGACCCATTCCGAACCTCAAACATCTTCCCTCCTTAGCTAGTATAGAAGCTATGCTGAGGAGTAGGAAATTAACTGATGTGATGGTGAGTGCCAAAGTTAGCTGGTTAGTGTAAGTCACAGCTTTTCACATTGAGTTCAAGGGGCCCTCCAACTTTATTCATCACTCCATTTTTTTACTCATGGGTTGTGTAGACTGATGTACAGACAGACCACTGCAGCAAAAAAGGCAGTGATAACGGCACGCAGTCTCAAGTTGTACGACTGAGAAAATTTAAAATACAAGAAAAAAATTCCTACCCTCAACTTGATTTTCACGTGCTCACCTGACCACATCTCACTCGCCCTGACTAGCCCAGTGACGTTGGATGGTTTCTCCAATGAAATGAGCTGGAAGCACTCACATATAGGAAGCTTGCACACCATTGTTGCTTGTTCTTTCCGATATAACGTAGACCTCGTTGTCATTGTAATAAAGGCGGGGCCTGACGCTTGACTTGCCAGAATGTGAGTGGTTGCTACTGTTTTGAAGCGAGGTATTTTCTGCTGTTATTTACAACATTCCGTGTCACTCGGTCCTTTTATTTTGAGAAGGGAACCTGTGGAACGACCAGGGTGGTGAAGTACCGTTGGCGAGTTGTTCGGTAAGCCGCCCGACAAGCAACAATGTTGTATTGCACCCCTTCAACAACACTCAAGAGACTACCCCACATGCGGAAAGAGACAGCTCTAAAATGTGTCACAAATTTACAAAAGAAAGAAGAGGGAATAAAGAGAGAGAGGTCTTTCATATGGACATCCTACCTGCGCAAGCCAATAGTCTAGAGGTATAATGGTAGCCAGCGTCTCTGTTGTGCTTTGTTGTCACATTGATCTTTTTTGTTGCGCCCGCATCTGTTTAGATTTGTTGGGGGTTCAATGAAAAAGCGCTCAAAGGAAACTGAGGCACATTAGTTTTTGATTCCTCGCCATGATCGCTTCTAAAGTGACATTTATGTAATAACAGGCCTGCGCCCTCCGTCGTCATTTCTGGCAGCGATGCAGTGATTTCATGTGGTGATTAAAATTCTAAACCGTTTGATAGCTGCACTTAGACCAATGCTAAAATTACCCCAGCCATTACTGTATGCAATACACAAACAAAAAAAGTAGGTGCTTAAAAAGTCTCACCTGCTTGTATATCTAGGCTGCACTTATGAGACTCCCACTTCTTAGGCGACACTTCTCGTCAAAATAGCGCTCTGTTATTTGCCCATCCACGCACAGCACTGAAGCCAATATGCAGTCAAATCTCCACAATATTAAATTGGGTCGGGGTTACGTCTGCTCTTCTGTCTGTCCGTGTGTCTGTCTGTGCTTCTATTCGTGTGGCCGTCCGTCTGTCCGTCCGTCCATGTGTCTGCCTCTGTGTCTGTCTGCCTGTCCGTCCATGAGTCCGTCCGTCCATCTATATGTTCGTCTGTCTATCTAGTGAACACTTCAAGTACAGCCATCTCACATCTTTTCATCATGTATTCGTCATATACAAGTGCCGCCATCCAGCGGACATTCTAAGGACCGCTCTTTCGGGTATGTGCCACCGGTGGTTACACACTACAAGGGACGCACAAACCATGACATAAGGAGCTTCACCTCTAAAATAAACACTGATATTAGATTTAGTCATTGTTCAGCTGTAGGCTTGTCTTGATCTAAACTTCATGAAACATGCTTGTGGCTTTCAGGGAATAATTTTTATCGTTGCAAGTTGTTGTAAATGTGGGCATTTCATTTCAAATTTCCTGTAGGAGAAATGATATATTAAAGCAAGCAATGAAAAAGTGAGAAATTAAGGCAATCTGTTTTCATGAAAAATGGGGCGAGTGCCTAGTTCCTCGATTCCATAGATTTCTGGAGCTTGCGATACTAAGCTTGTTATCAATAAGTGGAAACATAATTGAGATCCAGCTTTTTGAATTATTTCAAAGGGGAATTCAGATAAATGGTGTTTGTTAAACAAAAAGACTAATAGATTTTTTTTTGTGCACCTTCTAGTTTGTAAATTTATTTGTAGGCAAAACTCAACAAAGTTAGCATATTGAAATAGAAGCCCGGAAAAGGTGCTAAAAAGGCAGAGAGCTTTATTTTATGTGCTTTAGAATATACACCTTTTAATAAAAAAAAAATTGCCCGCAGCTTCCCTCGGGGGAATACTGAGGAGGATGCGGAGCATATAATTGGTTAACGGGGTGTTAAAGTGCGACTTACTTGGGTCGATGGCTAAATTGGTTAACGTGGTTGTGAAATGGGGTGTTAAATTGCGACTTACTTGGGTCGATGGCTAAATTGGTTAATGTGGTTGTAGGAGGGGGTGTTAAATGAGTGAACACGTACACACGTATGCGAAAGGGCGGCGCTGGTCGAAGGGACATCGATCATTCTGTTTGTGGATTCGTTGGCATTCATTTCACGGCGACTTCGGACGTCGACGCGCCGTACAAACCAACGGACGAGCGGCAACTGAGCGAGCGAGCGCCGACCTTGAGTATATACAGTGCAACGGCGCATGCGCTGTCAGCTGTCGAATGTTCTCGAAGGAGAAGCGCGCGCGCGGCACAGATGGCGACGGCGCGACGGCGACGGCGCAACGGCGCATGCGCTGTCAGCTGTCGAATGTTCTCGAAGGAGAAGCGCGCGCGGCACAGATGGTGGGCGACGGCGCGACGGCGGATGCGCGCGCGTCAGCTGTCGAATGTTTGAGAAGCGGTGCGGACGGCGTACTACAAGGCGCGAGTATAAGATGCTTCCGCATCTAAGTCTTTTCGATTGGAAGTGATACTTCATGCTTTATTTACCTGGGCCTCTTCATCGTCATCATCATTAGCCTGACTGTGTCCACTGCAGGACAAGGGCCTCTTCCATGCTAGTCAACTCGGTCCTGCGCTTGCTGCTGCCAATTCATACCCAAAAACTTCTTAATCTCATCTGCCCACCTAACTTTCTGTCTCCCCTTAATTTGCTTACCTTCTCTGGGAATCCAGTTAGTTACCCTTAATGACCAGTGGTTATTCTGTGTACACGCTACATGCTCGGCCCATGTCCATTTCCTTTTTTTGATTTCAACTATGATATCCTTAACCACGGTTTGTTCCCTGACCCACTCTGCTATCTTCTTGTCTCTTAAGGTTACACCTGCCATTTCCCTTTCCATTGCTCGCTGCGTCGTCCTCAATTTAAGCTGAACCCTTTTTGTAGCTCTTTAGGTCTCTGCTCCATAGCTAAGTACCGGCAAGATGCAGCTGTTATATACAATCCTCTTGAAGGATAGTGGCAGCCTACCAGTCATCATTTCAGAATGCTTGCCGAATGTGCTCCACCCCATTCTTATTCTTCTAGTTACTTTAATCTCGTGGTTCGGCTCCGTGGTTATTATCTGTCCTAAGTAGACATAGTTTTTTACAACTTTTAGTGCGCTATTACCTATCTCGAGCGCCGTTCTCTGCCGAGGTTGTTGTTCATTACTTTCGTTTTCTGAAAATTAATTTTAA
This sequence comes from Rhipicephalus annulatus, assembly GCA_013436015.1. Lineage (NCBI taxonomy): Eukaryota > Metazoa > Arthropoda > Arachnida > Ixodida > Ixodidae > Rhipicephalus > Rhipicephalus annulatus. The sequence continues at coordinate 107,078 of WOVY01010552.1, read as the reverse complement.
GACCTATCTTTCTGCTCTCCTCGTCTAACTCTGTAATCATTAGTTGCAATTCTTCCCTTGATTTACTTAGCAATGCAATGTCATCGCTGAAGCGCAGATTGTTAAGGTACTTTTCATTACCTCTCATTCCTTACTCTTCCTACTCTAGGCCTCTGAAAACCTCGTGTAAGCACGCGGTAAATAGCATTGACGAGATTGTATCCCCCTGCCTTACACCCTTCTTGATTGGTATCCTGTTGCTTTATTTATGAAGCACTATGGTAGCAGTTGATGCCCTGTAGATTTCTTCTAAAATGTTTTTATATGCTTCGTCGACGCCCTGCTTCCACAATGTCTGCATGACTGTGGATATTTCTACTGAATCAAACGCCTTCTCGTAATCTATGAAGGCTATGTATAGTGGTTGGCTGTATTCTGAGCATTTCTCTATTACCTGATTGATAGTATGAATGTGGTCGATTGTTGAGCAGCCTGTTCGAAGTCCTGCTTGTTCCTTTGGTTGATTGAATTCTAATGTTTTCTTTACTCTGTTAGCAATTACCTTTGTAAATACCTTATATACTACAGAAAGCAAGCTGATCAGCCTGTAATTCTTCAAGTCCTTGTTATCTCCTTTCTTATGTATTAAGATGATGTTAGCGTTCTTCTAAGATTCTGGTACTCTTCCCGTCAGGAGACACTTCGTAAACAGGGTGGCTAGTTTTTCTAGCACAATCTGTCCTCCGCCTTTCAGCAGATCTGATGTTACCTGGTCCTCACCAGCAGCTTTGCCTCTTTGTATTCCCTCCAGGGCTTTTTTTACTTCTTCTATCATTACTGGTGGGTTGCCATCTAGGTTACTGCTAGTTCTTTTAGTAAGGTCGAGGGGGTCCCGGCTACTATACAGATCTCTGTAAAACTCCTCCGCTATTTCAACTATCTTATTCATATTGGTAGTTATTTTGCCTTCCTTGTCCCTTAGTGCATACATCTGCAGGGTGTCTACCAACCTGGAAAACCCTGAAAAGTCAGGGAATTTTGGACTCTTCTGAAAAAGTCATGGAAAAGTCGGGGAATTTGTTAAAAGTCTGGCCTGGGTCATGTAAACTGACTGTAGCTCGTGTGACCATCACAAAAATAAGCATTACCATAGATCAAAGCTTAAAAAGCTACTCCGCTGGCTGCAACAACAGTGAACAGCGAAAAGTTGTGTGAAAAAAAAAAGCGGTGCGCAACCGTTTCTTCTTAGTAAAGACACGAAAGGATGCACCTACCGAAAGAATACAGTTTACTGACATTATGGCACCCGCTACGGGAGCCTTGTTCATAAAAACAGCTATAAGAAAAGCACAATGTCCCACTACAGTTCTTTTTTTACTTTGGGACTCTCGCCTGTATATTTTTTCTTTATCTTGCAACTTTTTTTAACAATAAACTAAAAATAAAAAAAAGACATGAAGTACGCCTAAGTAAGTGACGTAAGCATCGTTAGTACATTGTTGGAAGCGTCCCTTCTCTCTTGTTCAGCATATGAACAGATGTCTGCATGTGCTGGTATTTGAAGTGCAGGCATGATGCAACTTTTCCTTTGGCCAAAACACGCACACCTGACCAGTCAGTTTGGTGGCCTGTAGAATCTACATATTCAGCGAGGGCATATGAGGTCACGTAGTTTCTTGGCGTCATATTTATGATTTGTTTAGCAGCGAGGAACATAACCTTTTTGTAGATAGTTGATGGGGGGGATAGTGAATCAAAGGGGTTTTTAACTCTTTACTTGTTGAAATTGGTGGTCTCACCAATGTATTGGTTGTCACAATTGTGGTAGCCTAAAGAAAAAACAGACAGTGGAAATTTTCGCTTGGCAACTTGTCCTTCACATTGTCCAAAGCGTTCCTGAGCTTCCATATTCGTACATACACTATGTTGATATCTGTTGCTTCTAGATATTATGCGGCGTATCTGACTTCTTGACCACTACATAATTCACGTCATTAAATTTGTGCATGTTTGTCTTGACCATGATTTGGCTCGGCTTGAAGGCCTTCTGATTGCATTGACTGATTGACTTCTGATTGCTTCTGATTGACTGCCATTAGCAGGGGCTTGCCGGGCTATGTCATGCCCTTTTTTATTATTATTATCAGGTGTGAGGCAGCTGCACATATTGTGCATTTTTGATAAATTTCCATTTTCTTGCGCAAAGCTGCTCCAAAAGCAGATCACGAAAATTGCGCCGAGCTGCTCTGTTAAAGCCTCAAAAGCTAGAATTTTCATGCCAACCTCAGCTTTAGTGGGAAAAAAAGGCCTAGTTAAGTAATAAGACGTGCCCAATCTTTTTTTTTTTGTTTCGCACCTTTTTGGTGATGAAGGCTCCCATGCATGGTGCCGCCATAATCTCCTCTAAACTGTTGTAAATATGTGTGACCTCACAAAATTGAGCTGCCGTGAATCGAGCATGCTGCTTTTACTAGTTAGGCTGTGTGTTCTGGTGCCTCTGTCGCTTAGCGAAAACCATAGAGTCGAGTGGCGAGCGTAGCGGAGTTGACTCTCAGGTTCTTTGTTGTCCGCAGCGTGTTCCTCCGGTCGCTGCAGTTTCTATGTCGACGCTGCTGCATGCAGTCACCTACGCGTGCGCATTTGGCGTGAGCTAGTAACTGTAAACGTGGAGTCATTTCCTTGCAAGCAAGGTGTCTCCTGCATGCTCTGGCGCGTACACACGGGTTCTCGAAATGGGTTCCGTGAGCGATAGAACGCGTGCAACCCATTCCCGGTTTACGCACATTAGCTACTGATTTATTTAGGCAAGCGAGTCCTCATTGCATTAAAAAAAATTCATCGCCGGCGAAATCTGCACATCGGTGTTCGCAGGTAGAAATACTTAGTTACTTGCGAAGTCGTGGTGACAGAACACTTGTCCAAACCATTTTAAACGATATTAACGCCCACCTCGCCGCTTTATTCGTGACTCATGATGCGTTGTTGATCACGTGGCACAGTTTTCATGAATTATGATTTGCCACTGCTCCGTTTTGTAATCCAAACTCGCAACGAGTGCTTTAAAAGGCGTCCCTGCGTGCCGGCTTCGGCCTATGCAAGCTTTTAAGCTCAGCTTCATGTTTGATCAGTGCTTTGGTCGGTGGCCGTTCTGTTGTGTGACTTCGTTTTCTTTTTTTTATTTTTGTCTTTGCAATAAAACCGGCCTTTGTACGTTCGGCGGTTCATTTGCGTCGACACGAATTGCTTACCTGCGAATTTCTTAAAATGCTGCGAGCGCTTTGCGCGAGTCGCAGCACAGGCGGCAATCGCAAGTCGATGTATTATCGGGAGTTCTACATCGACGGTCATGACCTACAATATTAAAGAAATAGAACTGGTCAAGGTGTGCTGTATTAATAACGTGTGATTTCTCGCGTGGAGAGGTGTTATCTGTATCATTCACTTATTATGTAGGGCCGTACGCGCGTGCTTTACGAGATAGTAGGTGTGGTGAGGTTTCTTGCATTCTGTACTGCACTCTTGAAGGTGGTCCTACACGAGGTGGCTGCGAACGGTGGTGCAGCGCAATTTTGTTGTCTGCTAAAAGCTCATGACGCTATCATGTCAGGTTTTTAGGGGCGAAGCTCCTTAGGGCGGGGGCTGTGCGTCCCCTGTAGCCTGTATGTAGCCACCTCTAGTTTAGTTCTTGCAGTGTTCACTAGATGGCGGTACCGTCCCCTGTATGTAGCCACCTCTAGTTTAGTTCTTGCAGTGTTCACTAGATGGCTGTACCGTCTCCTGTATGTAGCCACCTCTCGTTTAGTTCTTGTAGTGTTTACTAGATGGTGGTACTTGTAGCTGATGAAAAGATGCAAGATATTATAAACTAGAAAGCGGTACTTGTAGTTGATGAAAGACGCGAGATCTTATAAAATAGGAATGATGTCACATATGGCGCGTGTCATTGGTTGAAGGCAATCGTTCGATTCAGTGCTGCGACGTATGCTAGGGGGAGCGATGTAATAAAATCGAGTGGGCAAAATGTACAGAGGATTCATGGTTTACCAGGTTTACCTCCGGAGCTTTGCCCACTCATCATCATTCACTTCGTGGATATGGCGGAATTTTTTTTTTTTAAGTGGAGGACCACTGTTACGTTACTAAGATTCTTGTGCAATCACAGTTTCTGAATTTCTTTTTGAGTGTGATGCTGTTTTCTTTTTAGACGTTTCCAGAGAACCTAGTTTTCAGCAAAACTTTTCTTTTTAAATATAATTTCACATGTTTGTTATGAGATCGAGATAGGTCATGTATTTGAAAAAATAGTGCAGTTCATACCTGGCTGTTGCGCCCTGACAGATTCTTTCTTGCCAGCACATGTTCAAACGTCATCGCTTTAAACGCTACCCCTAGCTTTCATTGCTGGCATCTGAGGTCTTTGTTGAACTCGAATCGTCAAAACCCAGAGAAATAAAACATCAGCATGCAGATGCTCGTCGTGGAAAAGAAAAGAATGAAAGAACGAAAATTATGCAGCAAGGGTTTGTTCTTGAGACATTAGTCATTGTTCAGTGCAAGGTGCACAAAATACGTGAGTAGCAGGTTTTTTTTTTTTTCTGAAAAGTATACACTAGAGCTGTGCAATTTAGGTGGGGATGCATATCAATAGTAAATGCAGCAATTCATGTCGCATCAGATCCAATCGAATCCACATTCTAAATAGTTGAGTCAGTAAATACAGGTCAATATAATCCAATGCACATTCTAAGTGGCCTGGGCTGTAGCCATAATAGTGAACTAGACTATATTCCAGTGGCGGAACCAACTGGTCTCCGGCGTCCTCGTTTTACACAGATGCCATGAGATAGTGCCACTTCTACGTTTTCTAGCACCTTTGGCTGCATTGTAGGACTGCCATGGGCTTCTTCAAACTTTTAGCTGCAGTTAATTTTAACTCATGTGTTTGTTTTCTGGTTCTTCCAAACATTAAACAGCCAACTTGCTTACTCTCTCACTCGGAGGTTTCATTTAGGCCACATATACATATTTTTTCATAGTTACCGCACGTGCTCAGAACATTCTGAGCACTTGTGGCATATTTGTTTACTTATTTTATAGGACCGCCTGATTTTTTCTATTACCCGAGGGTCTGTTTCGAGTGCACAGAGTTTTCTAAGCAGACGTGGGGGTCAGGTAATTTGCTTCAAATCATTATGAAAAACCTGGAAAAGTCAGGGAATTTTGAAAAAGCAAATCGGTAGACACCCTGATCCGATTTTTGCCTATCCGAAGTTTTGAAATGATTTAGTTCCTAAATTACTCAGTCTTGTATTTACTGCATAATTGGGAGTACTAATAAGGTCACTGATGACTAAAAAATTGACAACTAATATTTGTGGCTGCGTAGGATATTTCTGAAACCCTCGGAAACAATGAACAAAAACTATATGCCTTTTTTTTTCTACTTCCACTCGTTACTGCTTTACGAATCTCCCAAATTTTAAGATAACCAGCTTCGCAGATTCACATTTGTACTTGCAGTCTGTCAAAGGATTTTAAAGGTGCTGCTAATGCTAATGAGAGTTTCATCATTGCTTGCTCTGTGGGCAGGTTCAAATTAGTGCTTTTATTTAAATAGCAGTGCTCATAACCACTGTGCATGATTTATTGTGTTTCTAATGGTTAGCACTTCATTTAGCTGCTTTTTGCTTTTCCTAGATTACAGATGGGCCTGTAGCAAGCCTCTCCTTTTCGTACTGTTGCAAGGGGATACAAGGGCTCGCTTTGTGGCGTATGTGGGGAAAGGTAGGGGGGGGGGGGGGGGCACGCTAATTTACAACTGCCTGGAGAGGATCATGTTATCGACCTTCACAGCTTTTATTGAAAGGTTGCGGGGACCTGGGTTGCCTGTCGGAGATGAAGCCTACCTGTCGTAGGGAACAGTGTGCACACACATGATTTCTACTAAAGCTTTCTCTTTGTAATACCCCTATTTATGCCCGTGTCTGAAAGCAAGATGTGGTCAAACTAGTGCTAAATGACTCTCTCTATTGGTCAGCCTCCAGCTGGGTCTCCCTGCCACTATACCGAGCATGTACGTGACGAAAGGGGGCCATTCTGATCTGTCTCCGCAGAGAGCGACGCACAGCGTGCCGTGAAAATGCACACACATGGCCAATCTTGTCGCAGTATGAAAGTGCTGCTACACAGCAGCTTTAGAGGCTAGCGTGTTGTCGACGTCGTAAAGAGCGACGTCTTTCACTTGCGAAACGCACTTCGCTGTGACGAGGACGGCGTCGTCCGCTACAACTTCCTTCGCATCGGCTACATGGCTGAGCAGACGCTGCCCTTTTACCAAATTGCTGCCACGAAAAAAATTCTCCATTGCGGCGATCCTATTAAACGCGCAGAGAAGCGTATACATCATAACCGCACGCGATGCTAAACTCTCAAAAACACGTGAAGAACGCGTGCAGCGTGCGAGCAAAGCAATGTGTTTTCAAGGCAGGTTGAAGGGAATGCATTGAAAAGGTGTTTTTAAGACTTGGTATGCCATTTACTGCAGTGAAACTGCCTTTACAGGGGGTTACATGTGATTATGACTCATCACCTGCATTGCAGTCATCCTCGTACAAAGTGCGGACTTGGGCTAAATAAGATAGACTGGAGCTTGGAATTGCTGCGATAATAATATAGTTATCAATATGGTAGCCTGCCGAGCTTTCAATTGCAGGGTCTTTATTGATTCCATGTTGCAATATCAAACTTTGATGTGCTTTTGGGAGCAAGAAGTTTTCTAAACTTGGATAGTTACAAGTAAATAAGCCTATCATAATAATTTGGACTAATAACTATAAAGTCAACTGAACACATTTATCACATCCCCTTGAAGTAAAGTTGTAATAAACATCCATGAACAAATTTTAATTTTATGCGGGAAGTTCACTCACAATGTTCAACAGTCAATAACTTTAGTTCAGTCATGTTTAAACATACCGCAGGGGTGCCTGCGCAAGTAGGCGTTTGGTGTGTAGCGACACCACGAACCCGAGCTAACGGGGGAGTTTCGACTCCCTCCCACGCCTAGCCGTGCATGGCTTTGCCGTGTCCGAGGAAAAGGGGATCCTGGGGGTTGAGCCGACGCTGGGTGATTGGACCGTTAAGGCCCCCCGGCAGAGGCAACACACCCCTTTGGCCCCGGCTTCACGTAGACGGCACCCCTGAGCTGACCCACCCAGGGGAATCGGCAGTCGCCTTTTCCTATCTCTCTCTCCCTACATCTTCGTCTTTATCTCTTACTATTTATCTGTCCTGTCTTCTACTCTCTTCCGTTTACTTCCAAACTTCCTGGCGGCTAGGGTTAACCCTGTGCAAATAGCCTACCTTGGTCTAGGGGCATTGGGTTATAGTGGCGTTGTACGGCTGGCGTCTGCAGGTTTCAGCATTTGTAAACTTGTAGCGTCCCCTCGTTGAGCTCCGTGGTGGGTGGCCGCCAACGCTGCTGAACAACAATAAGGAAGACATGCATGGAGCATTCCCACTACTGTCTGATCGTACCGGCTTAAAGCCGGTACGCACCGATGATCTCACCAGAGATGGATTGGCCACCCTGGTGCAGTATCTGGCCACCCCCTCCCGTAGGCATTCGTCAATTAACTCACGGCCCTCAGTCCCCACCAGCTGCGGAGCAACTGACCACGGCGGCGGTCAGATCTGCAAAGCAGCAGAGGGTGCTAGGAATCTCTGGATACGGACAGGCCACCATTGGAACTTGAACTTAGCAACGTTTAACGTTAGAACGTTATCTAGTGAGGGAAGTCTAGCTGTATTATTCGAGGAGCTAGAAGGCATTAAATGGGATATAATAGGGCTGAGTGAGGTTAGGAGGACAGATGAGGCCTATACTGTGCTACAGAATGGGCACGTCATTCGCTATCGGGGCTTGGCAGACAGAAGAGAACTGGGAGTAGGGTTCCTAATTCACAGAAACATAGCTGGCAACATAGAGGATTATTATAGCATTAATGAAAGGGTGGTAGGCATTGTAATTAAACTGAATAAAAGATACAAAATGAAGGTAGTACAGGCTTACGCGCCTACATCCAGCCATGATGACGCTTCGGTTGAAAGCTTTTATGAAGACGTGGAATCGGCAATGAGTAAGGTGAAAACACAGTATACTATAGTAATAGGCGACTTTAATGCAAAGGTAGGGAAGAAGCAGGCTGGAGACCAGGCAGTAGGAGATTATGGCATCGGCACTAGAAACGCCAGAGGAGAGCTACTAGTAGAATTCGCAGAACGCAATAATCTGCGTATTTTGAATACCTTCTACCGAAAACGAGAAAACCGCAAGTGGACATGGAGGAGCCCTAATGGCGTAAATAAGAACGAACTAGACTTTATAATGACTGCACACCCAGGAGTCGTGCAGGATGTGGAAGTGGTTGGCAAGGTAAGATGCAGTGACCATAGAATGGTACGGGCTCGAATCCGCCTAGACTTGAAGAAGGAACGACAGAAACTGATACGCAAGAAGCCAATCAATGAGCTAGTACTGAGAGGGAAAGTACAGGGATTCAGAGTGTCACTGCAGAACAGGTACTCTGCTCTTAGCGAGGAAACCAACCATGGCGTAGATACAATGAATGATAATCTGACGAGTATCATCACGGAGTGTGCAGTGGAAGTTGGAGGCAGGGTAGCTAGACAGGGCACCGGCAAGCTTTCCCAGGAAACGAAGAACCTAATTAAGAAGCGTCAAATCATGAAAGTGTCAAGTACAACAGACAAAATATAACTGGCAGAGCTTTCGAAGTTGATTAATAGACGTAAAGTATGCGATGTAAGAAGGTATAACATGGAGAGAATTGAGCACGCTCTGAAAAACGGAGGAAACGTCAAAGCAGTGAAGAGCAAACTTGGGATAGGCAAAAGGCGGATATATGCACTAAGGGACAAAGAAGGCAAAATAACTACCAATATGGATAGGATAGTTAAAATAGCGGAGGAGTTTTACAGAGATCTGTACAGTAGCCGAGACAACCACGACCTTAATACTATAAGAACTAGCAGTAACCCAGACGACACCCCACCGGTAATGATAGAAGAAGTCAGAAAAGCTTTGGAGAGCATGCACAGAGGCAAAGCTGCTGGTGAGGATCGGGTAACATCAGATCTGCTGAAAGATGGAGGACAGATTGTGTTAGAAAAACTAGCCACTCTATTTACGAGGTGTCTCCTGACGGGAAAAGTACCAGAGTCTTGGAAGAACGCTAACATCATCTTAATACATAAGAAAGGAGATGACAAGGACTTGAAGAATTACAGGCCGATCAGCTTGCTCTCTGTAGTATACAAGCTATTTACAAAGGTAATTGCTAGCAGAGTAAAGAAAACATTAGAATTCAATCAACCAAAGGAACAAGCAGGATTTAGAACAGGCTACTCAACAATTGACCACATTCATACTATCAATCAGGTAATAGAGAAATGCTCAGAGTATAACCAACCACTATACATAGCCTTCATAGATTACGAGAAGGCGTTTGATTCAGTAGAAATATCAGCCGTCATGCAGACACTGCGGAATCAGGGCGTAGATGAAATATATATAAACATTCTGGAAGAAATCTACAGGGGATCAACTGCCACCATAGTGCTTCATAAAAAAAGCAACAGAATACCAATAAAGAAGGGTGTAAGGCAGGGGGACACAATCTCCCCAATGCTATTCACTGCGTGCTTACAGGACGTTTTCAGAAGCCTAGAATAGGAACAGTTAGGGATAAGAGTTAATGGAGAGTACCTCAGTAACCTGCGCTTCGCCGACGACATTGCATTGCTGAGTAACTCAGGGGACGAATTGCAACTCATGATTACGGAGTTAGACAAGGAGAGCAGAAAGGTGGGTCTTAAAATTAATCTGCAGAAAACAAAAGTAATGTACAACAACCTCGGAAAGGAGCAGCGCTTTGCGATAGGTAATAGTGCACTTGAAGTTGTAAAAGACTATGTCTACTTAGGGCAGGTAATAACCGCAGAGCCTAACCACGAGATTGAAGTAACTAGAATAATAAGAATGAGGTGGAGCACATTCGGCAGGCACTCTCAAATTATGACAAGTAGATTGCCACTGTCCCTCAAGAGGAAGGTATATAACAGCTGTATCTTGCCGGTACTTAGCTACGGAGCAGAAACTTGGAGACTCACAAAGAGGGTTCAACTTAAATTGAGGACGACGCAGCGAGCAATGGAAAGAAAAATGGTAGGTGTAACCTTAAGAGACAAGAAGAGAGCAGAGTGGATTAGGGGACAAACGGGAGTTAAGGATATCATAGCTGCAATAAAGAAGAGGAAATGGACATGGGCCGGGCATGTAGCACGTAGACAGGATAACCGCTGGTCATTAAGGGTCACCAACTGGATTCCCAGAGAAGGGAAGCGGGGTAGGGGGAGACAGAAGGTTAGGTGGGCAGATGAGATTAAGAAGTTTGCGGGTATAAATTGGCAACAGCAAGCACAGGACCGGGTTAACTGGCGGAACATGGGAGAGGCCTTTGTCCTGCAGTGGACGTAGACAGGCTGCTGCTGCTGATGATGATGATGATGAAGTTTCCTCTTCACTGCTTTGACGCTTTCTCCGTTCTTCAGAGTGTTTTCAATTTTCTCCATGCTACACCTTCTTACGTCGGATACCTTACGCTTATTAATCAACTTCGAAAGCTCTGCCAACTCTAATTTGTCTGTTGTACTTGAGGCTTTCATGCTTTGGTGCTTCTTTATGAGGTTCTTTGTTTCCTGGGACAGCTTGTCAGTATTCTGTCTAACTACCATACCTCCAACTTCCACGGCACACTCCATAATCATACTCGTCAGATTATCATTCATTGCATCAACGCTAAGGCTGGTTTCCTTGATAAGAGCCGAGTACCTGTTCTGAAGTGATGCTCCGTATTCCTGAACTTTCTCTCTCAGTGCTAGCTCATTGATTGGCGTCTTGTGTATCAGTTTCTGTCGTTCCTTGTACAAGTCTAGGCGAACTCAAGACAGTAGAATTCTGTGGTCACTGCATCGTACCTTGCAAAGCACTTCCACTCTCGCACGATGCCTGGGTGTGCACTCAGTATAAGGTCTATTTCGTTATTACTTTTGCCATTAGGGTTCCTTCATGTCCACTTACGGTTCCCTTGTTTTCGGTAGAAGGTATTCAAGATTCGTAAATTATTGCATTCTGTGAATTCTACTAATAGCTCCCCTCTGGCATTTCTAGTACCGATGCCATAATCTCCTACTGCCTGGTCTCCAGCCTGCTTCTTCTCTACCTTGGCATTGATGTCTCCCATCAGTATACTATACTGTGTTTTTACCTTGCTCATTGCCAATTCCATGTCTTCAATGAAGCATTCAACTGACGCTTCATTATGGCTAGATGTAGGCTCATAAGCCTGTACCACCTTCATCTGGTATCTTTTACTCAGTTTAATTATGATACCTACCACCCTTTCATTAATGCTATAGTATTCCTCTATGTTGCCAGCTATGTTTCTATGAATTAGGAACCCCACTTCCAGTTCTCTTCTGTGAGCCAAGCCCCGATAGCAAAGGGCGTGCCCATTCTGTAGCTCCGTATAGGCCTCATCTGTCTTCCTAACCTCACTGAGCCCTATTACATCCCATCTAACACCCTCTAGCTCCTTGAATAGTATAGCTAGACTTGCCTCACTAGATAAGGTTCTAGCGTTAAAAACGTTGCCAAGTTCAGGTTGCAATGGTGGCCTGTCCGGACCCAAAGATTCTTAGCACCCTGTGCTGCGTTGCAGATCTGACCGCTGCTGTGGTCAGTTGCTTCACAGTCGCTGAGGACTGAGGGCTGTGAGTTAATTGACGTACGCATGTGGGAGGTAGCCGCCAAATCCTTTTCTGGTGAGGGAGTGCGTAACCGGTGGTGGTCACCAGTGAGGCTGCACCCCAAGCCTCAAAATGCAGTTCACCACGCGGATTAAAAAAAAAAAAAAGCCTGTTTGGGAACTGCACGGTACTGGGATTCGAACCACGGAACTCTTGCATGCGAGGCTTATGCTCTAATCGCTACGCCCTCGCTGAACTACACCTGGGCTTCTTATCAGTCTTCTAATGTAATGAATCCAAAATACTTGTGTTCTTTTGATAAAGTTAGTTGGGTGTCTTTGATTGCATTTAGAAAGTTGGATATATTTGTTGTATTATTGGGACATTGTACTCAATTGTTTCTTCATAGGCCTGGCTTTCAGTGTCCCCAAAGGAGTTGCCATTCCTATGAGGTAAAGCAACGAGACTTTTATCATTTTTGCATTAGGGCATGTATATTGGTGTTCACATTAGTGTGTGAGTTTCATTTTTCTGTCTTTTTCGTTCCTGTCCTAGGGCATGCATTCTTTTTCACTCTTCCATTTGTTTCCTAGTGCACCCTTGTATTTGTGTGTTTAACACAGTATTCTCCACCCAGCCTTCAGAACATGTACAAGGAGCTAGCGAACGATATTCCTGGCTTTCAGCAGCCTTCCCATGGCAACTTGACTGGATGGGCACAGCAAGGTAAGAGGCCATGGATTTGTTTCTGGAAAAGGGACTCCTAGAACACGAAGTGTTTATTGAGGGTTTTATGCATTCTATCGATAACCTTGATTTTGTGTATTTGTGTTTCTTCGGTGTTAAAAGGGGGCAATGCATTGGACTCTGTGGATGTGTTCCGGGGAGCCAGGGTTCATCATTGCCGCGAGGATCTCGTTCTTGAGGGCTTTCATTATAGAAGTGTTCAACAGTATTTCTTTAGTCACAGAGGCAATGGGCTTCCATGCTTCAGTCATCTGAAGCTTCACTGTGTACTGCTAAAAGTAAGGGAATATTGATAGCTAATAATAGAAATACACTCAAGCCTCATTATAGCAAAGTCCCACCTGCCACAAAAACACTTCGTTACATATGAAAAATCGTTATAAACATATATTTGTGGCACTGTAGCTATGACAAAGCTATTTTCTATTTGCTTTGTTATAACCAATAATATGTTATATCTGGGTTCATTATATTGAGGTTTGAGTGTACCCACAGCCATTCTTGAAGTGAACATGTTGAGGCAATGTGCAATAAATCATTTAAAGAAGCTCTGCTATCTCCAACGGACACTTCGAGTGGCTCCTCAAGATAGTCTACTACTTACTCACGAAAGACTAATCAGGCAAATTCTTGAATAAATGCCTATAGTGCTTATAAGAAAAAAATGATATTCATAGAATTTAGTCTGTACAGTCCAAAGCCGTTCATTTTATATGCCATAGATATGACACATTTTTGCCTTCCTCTTTATCAACTCGTTTGTCACCCCTTCATCAACTTGTTGCCTCACGGATAGTTTGAAGTGTGTGTATTTCACAATTAGCTCAATGTGCCTCAATGGTTTAGACAAATATGTTAAGTTCACTGATCCTTCCTGCACTCGTAGCTCTCACAAACTAACTTTTTTAACATTTCAAATCAAAACTGATATGTTCAAATACAGCTTTTTTTTCTCCCTCAGCAATTGTACACTGGAATGCTTTACTAAAAGGTATTTATGAATTGCGATGTCACAACTTTTTGTTTGCACTTCATCTGCGATATCTCTCTTTTGCAATAGCCCTGATAGGGCTGCAGTATGTAAAACTGTGCAGGGCCCTCTACAGACGAAGTTGCATCGGACTACAATTATTTTCATAGACTTACCCACTTTTGTGAAAAAATGGTCACTAAAAGTACTTGCACTGGTAGCATTTTCTTTTGGCAATGCGAAAATATGGAAGTACTGTTTTAGGCCTGCAAGTTTGCTCAGTCATGTCTCTGGGTATTTGCAGCTGTGATAATTGAAAAGAATGGCATGCTGTGAAGCTAAAGGGCTCATTTTGTCTTTTAGACACAATTTTAATTGGAACCAACAAACAATCCAGTGCAGAAAAGTATTGGGGACTTCATTTCTAGCAGTTGATATAAAATGTAAAAAATTACAGTGGAAGAAAGTAAAACTTCCTGCCGCCAGGGGCTGAACCTGGTTTTCATCCCCTTCAGTGTCTTCACATTTTATATCGTAAGTACAACAAGCAGCATCCCTATACTTTCCTTGGCTTGATTGTCTGTTCGTTCTCATTAAAAGTTGTATCTAAAAAGGAAAACAAACCCTTAAGTTTGTCTTTTTTTATTCTTCATGGGGAGTGTCTTGTTCTGGCAGTCTTTATGCCTTCAGGTAGTATGAGAGGCGTAGTGGAGCCTATGCACCGACCTGTATGCGCCTTTGGAAGAGGGCAAAAAACCACGCACTCTGATTGCATGAGAACTTGTGCCGCCTTTGCCAGCCTTGCCGTACTGCCCTTTTCCGTTGTGACCTCGTTGCAACTTCTCTGGTTCAATAAACATCACATTTGGTGGAGGTGCTGGGTAGTGACTGTGTCAGTCATGTTGTGCGGTGGTCTCTCAGCCAACTTGCGTCAGCGGAACTCAAAGTCTGCTTGGTGATATCAGAAACCTCCACCAAATGCAATGAGGTTTATTGAACCAGAGAAGTCGCAACGAGGTCGCAATGGGAAAGGGCCGTATGGCAAGGCTGGCAAAGGCGGCACAGGTTCTAGCGCAATTATAGCGCGGAAACCTGTGCTGCCTTTGCCAGCCTTGCCGTACGGCCCTTATCTGTAGCGACCTCGTTGTGACTTCTCTGATTCAATAAACCTCATCACAGAGGGATTATTGGTCATCTGCCATATCATATAAAGATCATGTGCTATATGGCGCCAACAGGCAAAAAAAAAGTGTTATCTCTCGCTGTCATGGCTATGAGCAACTCTGATGAACACTACCAGGTTTAAATACACAGATATACCCTACAAAGTGGATGGGGAGACGACAGCTGCCGTAGCTCGATTGGTGGAGCATCAGACATGTTGTTTGAAGGTTACAGGTTTGGTCCTTGCCAATGGCAAGGTGTGTCTTCGTCCACATCAATTTCTTCACATTTTATGTCACAATTACTACAGATAATAACATCCCCTATAGTTTCCTTGGCTTAATTCCTTGGTTGGTTCTCAATAAATGCTTTATAGCTTAGAACTTGAAACCACTGAAGCTTGGACAGAAAGATAAAGGAGCTTGCTATCGTGGTTTGATTGAAAACAAAAACAAAGGAATGTTTGCGTACTGAGTGTAGAAGCATCTGCAAAGATCTGTTGTAGAGAGAGGGAACAGCAGAGGTGGATGTTGTGGCTGCATGCTGCATGCACTGTAGAAGAATGGAATTGCTGCATTTTCAGTGGGGCCAGGGTTGGCTCTGTCTTATACTTTATTACATGGTTTAAACGATGAGCTTAAAAGAGGAATGTTGCAGGGATCATACTGCATACTTTATTCAAAACCACTGCTCAAGTCCAACATTGAGGGTATTACATGGGGAAGGGGTGAATGTAAATATGGTGGATAATTCATACAGTAAGTGATTATTAATAGATAAACAAGTAAAAGTAACTTAAATTAGAGAAATATGTAACGAAATATAATGTGTTTATTTCCTTTCATAGCATATAAACTTACAAAGGGAGGCAGAAGGTGAAGCAGTGTCAGACTGGGGCCTTTCTTACCTGTACAAAAAATAAAGAAAAGGAATACTTATGATGATTTGAAGTAGCGTGAAATCTGGCAGAAGCCCTGTACTCATTTTCCTCTCTCTCTTTTCAGGTGTGCTACTACTCAATGCATGCCTGACAGTACGTATGAACACACCGAACTCACACAAGGATCGAGGCTGGGAAAACATCACTGATGCTGTCATTCGTCACCTCAACAAGCAGTGCAGCAACCTTGTTTTCTTACTCTGGGGTGCCTACGCTCAGAAGAAAGGTTCCATCATTGATCGGGTCAGTTCTCTAAAAGCCATTGCTTCCTAAAGGAACACTAACACCAATGCCTTTTATGACAAGTATGCACTGGGTCTGGTATTAGCAGATGTATAATGTCTTATCCTCTTTCTTTAAGTGTTTGTTAGTATTGTATTAGATAGATTGATGTATGATAAAGAACAGTCACAATAAAAAGGCAAGCAGCCTTTTCATTTTAGTTGCATGTAGACTATAACAATAGTTTAGTGCGACCTTGTATCGGTATTACTGCCTTGTACATAGATTTATAGTTGCGCCGTGTTCATGATGTGCTGTTAGTATGTGAGTATTATTGGATGGAGTACATTGTTGCAATACATGCTGCTGTACTGTAAAAAAATATACCCACAGAAAGAATAATTGTCGGTCTGTGTAGCTTGCACTTAAAAGAGCGTTAAAGCATTTTTAGTAGTCTAGAATGATCGTACTACAGTTGACTCTTGCTAATTCCAACTTGAAGATCACCTGAATTTGTTTGAATTATCAACAAGTTTGAATTATCAGAAGTTTTCAAATAGATGCTCTGGGTGAGGTGACACCACTCATTATGATTAGGCATTGATTTTATCACATTTAAACATTTTTTAAGTGTTTTTAAGCCCTAACTGCACGCAGTGAGCAGAAAGCAGAGGTGTAATGTCCACTAGTTTATTGGCCATTTACTGCTGATCAGATTTTTAAAGAAATTGTGAATTGCCAACTGCTTCATTGCTTTTTGTGCCTTCAGCACAAAGCTGTCTATACCACTTGAAAAGCATCACGGTTCACCATGAGCGTATTTCGTTTCAAACGTTTGTTTACTTGTGAAGCCTTTTTCCTTGAAGGCCTCAGGTGCTTATTTTTCATTTTAGACTGTTAGTATTATATAAGCACACAAACTTTTAAATAGTAGTGGGAAAGCAGCAGATATATTCTGGTATGGACCTGCAAAAAGTAAGAATTAACTGAATAATCAAGTTTGAATTAAGAGGCTTTCAAATACATTGAAAGAATAGAGGGCCAACCAAAAAATTGAATTTTGTTTGAATTAACCGAAAGTATGAATTATCAGAGTTTGAATTATTGCAAGTCTGCTGTGTTTGAATAGGTTGCTTCACAAATTTCCTGGTGAAAAATTTTCTGATGACATTGAAGTAGCCAAATAGATTATTTTCAAGCACAGCAGCGCCACCAACAGGCGTGCAAGCATTCACAGAAAAAGTTGGTATGCCTAAGCAGCCGCTGCGACGAGTGCAGGCCCCATGCTTTACCTTTCTCCTTGTGCCAGTCGAGGGCTTTTTAGACACCGTGAATTTGGCAAGGTGCAACATATTACTTAGTAATTCAATCGTGAATTTCTGTGTTTAGCTGCGAGGGCCTCTTGACAATTTCTATCGGCCCCACTGTAGGATCTGTTGAGCGGTTCAGAAGCGTCACGCTTTTCTTTCCCCCTTTACGCCAGTGCTTTACGGCAAAAAAAAAATTAACATGAAAAAAGGATGCAACTCAGTTGCCTGTGAGGCGCAGGTGTGGTCTAATATTCGTGGATGCATTTGGAACCAATGTCCATCGCGACAAGTAGAATGTGAGGTTCTGATTTTTAAAGAATACTATAGAAAATATAGTCGGCATTTAATAAAATAAGATACATTCACTGAACAGCGTGCATGTCACTTGTACCACTTATGTAATGAACAATAAGTGTCTTCTAACCTTCATTGGCACTCTAACTACAAGTTGTTATGTACTTAGAGTGGAAAAAGAAAAAAAGCAGGACAATAGAGAGAATACACGCATGAAAAAAAATTTACAAAATGAGGGTACAGCTTGCGTGTCGTAAAGAGATATGAAAAGTCAAACAACGAAGGTTTACAGTTGATTAGTACAGCCAAATTACTTGTCTTGTAACAACTGCAAAGGTTGACTTACACAAAGTGCAGCATCATTTGTGACATTATATGCCTCCTCAATTTCTCGCTTTGTCTGATTACTGTAAAATGCCGAGCAAGTTCCCCCACTTCAGCAAGGGCCCTCTCCTTTTTTTTTTCGAGGGTGGGGGGGAGAGATTGGAAATAAGCGCCAATGGACGAATCTGGGACCGAGCAAGTGCCTACTCCCAAATATGGTCGGATTATTGTTCACCGTATGGGGAGAGGGGACGCCCTGCTTGCTCCGCATTTCATGGTGGGTTGATGGGACAAAACTACTGTGGTTTCAAAGACTGTATCACATTTGCATGACTGACATAGTGAGGCGAGATGAGACTGCTCCATTAAATGAATTTCGATGCTCGCTGGCGCACGTGTTAACACATCGCCCAGTCTAGCCGATGTACATGTGGACAAAAAAAAAAATGGGAGAGAGAGAGAGAGAAATTTGCATTTTAACTGCTACACAACAACTGAAAAAACACCGGTTGTGACTCTGACCGAATTATTACTTGATCACACTGTAGGCTAATAATAATATCTGGCCCAAAAACCAACATATGACTGGCCCAAAACCAACAATATCTGGCCCAAAAACCAACATATGACACCCCAAAACCAACATATGACTACAGTCGAGCCCACATATAACGGCCCTACTTAAAGTGAACTTTAGCTGAAAACGAACGATACCCGCGTGAATGTGAAAATACAGTAAAACCTCATTAATTTGAAGTCACTGGGGTGGCGAGAAATCTTCGAATTAAGCAGGTTTTCAAATTAACAGAACATTCAAAATGTGGGATGCAAGGAGCTTAGAACTATTCAATGTAATCAGTGCTAGTCGTTTGCTGGGCTGGCTAGCTTGCAGCTCAAAGGGTTATGTTTTGGCAGTACCTGGCTGTAATTTTGACGCAAACACGGGGGAATGGTAAGGCTCGCTGCTGCCACCGGAAAAAAAAAAAAAGAGAGAGAGACCCGTTGAGATTGATTGAAATGCGCGCCTGCGGAAAACAAGACATCTTCACTGCAACACAGTAGCGACACGCGGGCAGCATGTCGCCTGCACCTCGCTGCGTCAGCACATCATGATGCGACCATTTGCACATTCTTTCTGGTATAATTAGGAATTTAATAATGACCACTATGACGAAACTCGCAATGTATTTTGGCTGGAAAAACTGATCTTTGAAACATTCGAACTTAGTTTTTGAAGTAGGTGTTGCTGGAGCAACCGGCGATTGGAGGTTCGCATACATCGCGAATTCCGCCAAACTGTCCTTTATTAATTTGCTTGCAATCTCAGAAAGACTGGGTAAACCATGACCCGTTGATGTTGCTAGAAACATGCAGTATGCTGCCCATGTGTCATCATTGTATTGCAGTGAAGCCTGTTTAATTTTCTGCAGACACACGTTTTGGTTAACCGCGAGCCCTTTTTTTTTTTTCTTTTGTTTTTGCATTGGAAGTTGCAAGGCTGGGGTGCTTCAGCTACCACTCATTAGTATCGCTATGTTGCGTTGCGTTGTGGCTTTAAGGGCCGCCGTTTCCGTGGAAATCGGGATCTGGAACTGGCACGTACATGGCACTCAAAGTTTTCAAATTAACCGGACTGGTGCCGGCCACCACTTCAAGTTGACCATGGATGGATGGATGGATGTCTCCGGCTGTGCCCTTTAGCTCGGGCAGTGGCTCACGCCACCTAACCATAAAGTCAAGTAATATCACTGTGTGTTTAAGGATTGAATTTCACTCGCGCCTCGATTGTAGCCACCAATCAGTTAGCCTCCTCCTGGTTATTTCTACCCGTTTAAAGTCTATTTTGCCTTCACTGTCCCTAAACACCAATGCTTTCAAAAATTCGGTGCAATTATCTTCAACTATAGGGTGGAGCCCTTTACAAAACATTATCAAATGTTCAGCCATTTCCTCCTTCTCTCCACACGCACTACATACCGTGTCTGTGCCTTCGTATTTTGCTCGGAACGTCTTGGTCCACAATACTCCCGTTCTAGCCTCGAAGAGCAGAGAACTACCCCGAGCATTATCGTAGATCTTTTCCCTTGCAATTTTCTGCTTAAAAGTTCGGTAGGTCTCCAGTGATGATTTCGTAAGCATTCCAATCTTCCACATGTCCCTATCCGTTTCCTTCACCTTCTTCTTAACCAATGTTTCCTTTTGTCTTGGTATTCTGATGTTGTCTAAATACTTGCTTGACAATTTTAGAATTCATTTTCTCTATTTAGTATCGACATTCTTCATGTACAAGTAACTGAAAACTTTCCTCACCCATTGCTCCTCTCCCGTTTTTCTCAATCTCACCTCAAATTCTATCTTGCTGCTGGCTTCCCTGCACTCAAATGATGTCCATCCCATGTCTTCCTGTACCCGCTAATTTGGGGTATTCCCGTGTGCTCCCAAAGCAAGTCTACCTATGCCACGTTGTTTAATTTCCAATCTTGCTTGAACTTCTGATTTCACGCACAAGACCACATGGCCGAACGTCAAACCCGGGACCATGACACCTTTCCAGATCCCTCTCACAACGTCATACCTATTGTACTTCCACAGTGCCATATTTTTCATTACAGCTGCATTCCTGTTACTCTTAGTCATTACGTATCTTTCGAGCTCCCTTAGGTACTCAGCTCCGTTATTTATCCATACGCCCAAATATTTGTATTTATCCAGTATTTCTAGCGTGACTTCCTGTATTTTATGCTCACTTATCATTAAAATGATGATTGGCGATTTTTCCCTGCTGAACTTCAAATTTAACCTATCTCCCTCATTATCACAGATGTCTATCAATCCCTGCAGATCTTCCTTGTTGTTGGCTATTAATACTATATCATCTGCATACATCAATGCTGGTAATGACTGTTCGATGTGTTTTCCTTGCTTGGCAAAAGAGAGCCTGAATCCGAGTCGACTTCCCTCTAATTTGGCTTCTAGTCCCTGGAGACAATTTGCAGAAAAGTGAGTGCCCCCTGTCGTGTAAACAGGAAAGCTTCACTCGTGCTTTTGGTTAGAAAACATCTTCGCCAACTAACATGCTCGAGCCAGTGTTTAGCGGTTGACATGTGCTTGTTTTGTTGCTCTTAGGGTCAAAACCACGTGCCCATTATTGAAACAGTATGGTAAAAGAGAAAAAGATTTCATTTACGTTTGTGTACATGGTATAAAACAAGGATTTCTCATGTTTTAGCTTGAACAACAACCAAGTGAGGTGATGATGCCTGCACTCCGTTACCTCGACGGTTCTCCAGGCTCATCACGCCTGCTCCTTCAAGGAAGAGCATTATGTTATACACTTAAAGTTGACTCTTGAAATGTCTGATGATGAACTATGTTCGGTAAGGGCAGCTTGCGCACCGTCTGTGAGCTGTGGTGTTTGCATAAAAACGGCAGTGTTCGCCGTTACTCTGGGTCACATCGTTGAAACGCAGTGCGACTGTGTTACCAGGTGATATTTTATATATACATATATTATATACATATAGACGTTTTTTTCGTGGGCGCCGCCATCTTGCTAACGGGTGGCCCTTTTCTGGTCTGGCAACCTATCTGGCATGCGTGAGGCTTGCTGTTTGCATAGAAGGTAAGCGTGCGGCTGTAATTTTATTGTTCTTTTACAACTTTTACGCGGTGAATATCGACTGAAGTGATGCAGGTTCTTTAGAAAATGACTCTATGACACATTGTCACAAGGTTCAAGTCGTTGACGGTCAATGGTTTTATTATACGGTGTCACGAACGAGTCTGCCTCTGTTGATGCAGTGTGTTCACAGCACCAACTTTCTGCTCGAAGAATGCGCTGTATTCCAGGTCTATCTTTTCCAAAATGAGCAACAATACTTCAAGAGCATAGTGAATATCTTTCTTTAGCTGTAGTCATTCGCTTTTCTAACAAAATTTCTTTATGCCACGCCATCGCATTGTCAACCGCTCTTGCATGAATCTGTGCGGTGGAGTGTAGTGGTTTGTTTTGATTTTGCGGCGCTGACGGCTTTTGTTAACTGCGCGCTAACTGTTGTCTAAATCGTTTCTCAACTCTGAAGGAATGACCGCATCTTACTCGCTTGTTTGTTGTTACAGGTGTGCATTTGAATACAGCTCTTACATCAAACAACGCTGACGTGCCTGCGCGTCCCCTTTTTATCTTTTTTTACGCACGATATTGGAATGACTCTCAGTGCCGTGGAACTTTTACCTGCGATAGAGATAAATGTTATGTAGGGCTGTTTATCAGGGCAATATTGTCATCGTTGGAATAGCTGTAGGCTGCGTACCTTCTGTTGATAGCCGAAGTTGAACACCGGTGTCGAAGTCCTTGCCGTTCGTATGCCTGAGAAGTGCTTTGAACGTTACTGAGTACCCGTGGAAGGTACGACATTTTTCCTGTTTAAGTTTGCAAGCCATAGAAGCTGCTGCAACTTGAAAACAATGCAACTTGAAGAGTCCACAGCCACAAAAACTCTGTGTCTGGTGATGCACATGACATTAGTCTATTAGTCTTTTGACAGCATTTTTCTTTTTTTGTAGTTGTTACTGCACCCAAAAACAACGTAGTGGTTACCTGATGACCACTTTTTGGCTGTCATAGCTACGAAGAAAAACAAAAACCGCAGGTTGGCTTAATACACGTCAAATTGAATAATGGTTTGCGCAGATACGTGAGAGCGCATCTTCATGGATTAACCGAAGTATTGTGCAGTAACACTGATATACGCGAGACTCGTGTGCTGCTGTGGTACACTAAAGATACCAGAAAGTGTTCAGCCAGCGCTGGTACGGCACGCACAGCGAGCCGCGTGCGCTACACTCCCCTCTTTCAATAAAGGCTCCTTCTCTGCCAACTCTTCACATGCCATTATCAGAGCATCTCTTTTCAGCACGTAGCCTCGCGAATGAGAACCTGTCAAAGTTGGCCCTGATTTCTCAGTTTTGCTGCGACAAAAACCAGCGAAAACTCAAAAGAAAGACGGCCCGTGTACTCAGATTTGGGTGCACGTTAAAGAACCCCAGGTGGTCGAAATTTCCGGAGCCCTCCACTACGGCGTCTCTCATAATCATATGGTGATTTTGGGACGTTAAACCCCACATGATATAGATATCAAAAGAAAGACGATGAAGGCACAACCAATCACACACAGTCACCGGTAAATTTCATATGTTTTTTCGCACCTAAACATGAACCATCAGACCCAGCTCTTCACGCTTCTATCTCGATAAAATATTCCATGCAGTGCTTTGGCATATTTGCCCTAACTACGAAAGCAAGGCGGCTCAACAACGGCTAACGAATGTATGACCGGCGGCCAGCCGGGCTAATGTGCCATTACTGCTCATGTGCAGTAGTTTTCCCGCAAATGGTCAATTATTCACTAAAACTTACATTGAAAAATACAGGACCGTGGAAGTCCTTCGAATTAAGTGCAATTTCAAAATAACCAAATTCGAATTAACGAGGTTTTACTATACATTATTTCAAAGGCACAAAATCGCACTTACAGCGAACGTCTTGAGTGTCGCCGATCGGTTACAGCGAACGGAGTCGGCACTCCGGCGACTTCCCAGGAAGCCATTTTCGACCACTGATAAGCCATCGGCGAGGTTCCGCAGCACTATAGCTGTCAGTCGCCCCGATTGGTTTTTTTTTTTCTGTTACGTACCCCTCTGTCCTTTGTCCCCCTTCCGGTACTCGGAGCACCCCGCATCGTCAAACGAGGCCCGTGTTTTCACACTGCCACTGGTATCTTGAAGACCGGTTGGCCAATTATAGTCTCCCCTCAGTTTTTGACCGCTGTTTTGCTACGCTATCGTTGGCGTCGCTCGCCTGGAGTGACCAGGCCATTTGCCAACATGGTCGGTGTCTTGTTTGCATCGGTGTCATATTGTTCCAGTGCACGCGCTTGCACTACCCTACCGACTTTGATAATTCACGATTTGTTCCATATTTTAGACCTGTTCTCGCTCCCTCTGCGTGCGTTCGGAAGCATAATAATGGCTTCAACATGGAACGAATCGTGAATTATTGATGGAACCAATCGCTAATTATTGAAGTCGGCGGGGCCGCGCAAGTCTGCCGGCGCCACAATGCGATTCTTTGACCTCTGTGCACGCAGACCGCTCTCCCAAGTTTTCTTACGTGTGAGTTGTGTGTTTCATGGACCCTACAAGCAAGCTACCTGACCTGCCTTCTTCCCGCTTGTTTGATTTTCAAGGTCGCCTTCTCGTCACTCTTCGTTGTATTGCAACTCCTTTGACTGTCTCTTGCTCTCTTCTTTTTTCACAACTCTGCTTGTCTGCAACCACTCTGCAACACCAGCCACGCTGGCTCGAGTTCAGAAGTTTCATTTTCAGACTAGAAATGGGCCCAAAGCAGTTCCACGCATGCTGGCTTCTATTCTACGTCACGTGTGCGCGCCTTGCTGGCTGTTCGTGAGCGTGTGTAGTCAGGATGGTGGACAGGAGGCCTTCCACGCTTTTTTCTGCCGCTCAACAAAACGTCGAAAGGGTGACCGCTTAGCTCAGGTGTAATCTGCGCGTTTAAGACTTATTATAGGTGCCGCGTTCTCGAATGCTTGCTCTTATCTATTGACCGCCTGGCAGCTAACTAGCCGCATTGGGTGTCTCTGTATTCAGCTGTGGGGATGATGAAGGCTTCGTGGGCGGTGGTGACAACTACATGTGTGCGAAACTGTTTTCGCGAGGCTGACGTCGATGTGGGACACCTGGCGCTTCCGAACAGGACCACCCCTGCGGCGTGCAGGACATCTGCTACGATGATTTCATTGCGGCGATAATGATTCCAACACAGTGGAAATGTGCATGAATGAGGGCCTTCTGAATCAAGCACACGGCAGGAGCGATTTAGAGGAATCAGATAGCGAGGATGACGAAACTTGGGAGCCAGTGCCCACAAGTGTGCTTGTAGTACTTGGCTACATTAATAGCCTCAGGCAGCTTGTATATACCACGGGCCTCGGCGAAGAGCACGCTGCCGCTTTAAATAAACTCGAGACCATCTTTATCGCTTCTGCTATTTGAAACATGTGCATCACGGACCTTTTTGAGTGTCTGTTGTGAACAAACTTTGTCCTGTGCCAACTTCCCCGAAAGCTAGTAGTCAAATCCAGATTGTGCATCTTGGAGCACTTTCAATTCTCCTTGTTACCAGGTGATGTCTGCCAAAGCGTTGCGATGTCACGAGGCTTGTAGGAGAAAGCCAGTACATGCTGACAGGCGTACATATTGTTTGGTGGACAACATATACGTTGGCGAGTACTGTCGTAGTGTGCTTAACCAATTAAGGCACATGCAAGAACTGCTGGTTGGATTTTATTGAGCTATAGCACATTTTATTAACTGTGATAATTAATACATGCAAATTTTTGTACAGTTTCTTAAACATTTTCCGCAGTTATGTCACTGTACTTTATGAAGTATGCTGGGCTCTTAACACAGCCATGTTCAAGCTGGTCTGATGCAAGAATGAAGAGTATGCTAGGACCTTGCCAAACAAATACCGAAATTTTCTTCGACCATGCAACTAATAGAAACACCAGCTCTTCATGGAAAGCATAATGTCACACTTCTTGCAACACTATTTCGATGTATTGTGACAGTCCTATATTGTTTTTCAAGCTTCTTGTGAAAATATCCGTATGGATAGCGGGAAATAGTAAGCACAGCAGATACAGGAGATCTCTTGCTATTATGCAACTCAATGACAAAACAATAGTCGACGCGTAGAGGGTCTGCTGAAACCTTCAGTGCAGTAGAAGACCGTGTATGCGTTGTCTGCAGCCATTTCGATTATCTGAGCTGGTACCACGTTTTGTAAGACGACAATTTTGTAGTTACTCGCAAGTTAATCGTAGAGTTTAACGTCGCGACGAATGAACAACCACACAGAGGAAGAAACACACATAGACACCACGGGCGCTCACTTACAACTGTTTATTCCTTGAGAAAACAGGCTAATATAAATTCACTTTTCGTCGACACATGCACAACATGATCAGCCCTTCTTTTTCTTAGACAAGGCAAGTACGGTAGGCAGCCATCACGGAATTCACGACTCCTTGGTCAATCGGCTGCAGTACCGAGGTCGCATTTGGGGGAAAGTAAGCCAGCTCAATTGCTTCCATCTGGGGTGGTTTCATATGGCTGGGGCAGTTGTCCAGAAAGAGTAGCACCTTCCTCTTCTGCTTTATCATCTCCCAGTCGAACTGCAATAGTCAGGCATTGAAGATGTCCTTCGTCATCCATGCCTTTGTATTAGCAGTCCACTCAACTGGCATGTTCTTTATGTCCCACAAGGTGTGAGGCTTTCCTAATCACCCACAGTTTTCTCTTCTCGGTGTCGGTCATGTTATAACAAAATAATGTGAACAAGCGCTCCTTGGAGCGCTTATTGTGACAGTGACTTCTGGAAACTGTGGAAGTCCTATTTAGTTTGGCCTTATAAAATAAATCACTTTCATCTGCATTAAATATGTCTTTCTCACTGTATCTGGAAAGAAGCGCTGGTAGCTTGTTGGTTTGCCATTCAGTGATGGCGTCGACACTCATGCTGTTGCGTTTACCGCAAATTAGCATGAATGTGACGCCGTGCCTTGCCTTGAAGCGCTCCAGCCATCCGTCGCTGAAAGGGACGCCGTCGTGTCCAAGGACCACAGCTAGCCGTTTGGCCCGCTTCTTCAGTAAGAATCCCTTCACTTGAATATCGCAAGATCGGGCATCACACAGCCACACGAGTAGTGCGGACTCAATGTGCGGGTACGTCGCCTCGCGGAGCCTGAAGCGCTTGGGATTAAATTCCCCCGACACTTTTTTGCCAGCAATACTCCTATTATTCACAAGTGAACTCACAGTCTGCTTGGACAGTCTCATTGTTTTTGCGATGTCTGCCTGTTTCTCACCACGCCCAACCGCGTTCACTATCTTGAGCTTGTCATTCAGCGAAATTTGCTTCCGCTGGCTGGAGGCCATTACGTCGAAATCAGCGAATAGACAAAACAGTCAAGCACAAGAACACAGCGATGGGCGTCAACTAGCCACGTCCGTGCATAACGCTGCCAATGTGCTCAGACTGGCTTGGCTGGATGGAGGCTTGGCTTGGCCGAAAGCCACCAATGTTGCCAGCTGCAATTTAAAATTATCATGGCTTTAGCTTGCTGAAAGTGGCGTGGTCAAATCTGTTATCAGCCCCTGTCAATGCGGCAAAAGTCTTCTATATGCGTGCAATTTCGATTAAAAAATGCCACTAATTTTGTCCCCTGTAGTTGATAGTCTGTTGTATTGCAGTCCGTTAAAGGTAAACTTTGCTCCATTAAAGTCCATTGTACCCAGGTCTGTTATAACGAGCGTAGATTGTACGATGTATGTATCCTACAACTGTGTGCCTATCGCCTACTGATGGTCTTCAATACAGTGCTGCATTACCTATAAAAAGTTGGGCTGGTGATAGAATATACTGTGCTTGTAGGCAGTCACAAACAGAAGGTTCTCATTTTCTACAAATATTTTTTTTTATAAGTAAGCTGTGGGTTTACTGATTTGGTGGAGTTTTTTTCACTGCAGCAGCAATTATACAAACTCTCTCGACAGGTTTTGCCATTGTCCTCATGTTCCGTATAAAGTGTCTAAATCAGTAACATGGCCCCATGTATCATATGTTCTATGTGTGAGCAAAAAGCGCAGAATTGCTGGGAATGAAAACAATTGAAGCAGGCATGAAACGAGCCTGCCATCTCTCGCACCGAGGGTGCATGTGATAAAATCGCCCTGTGTTTGAGGCTGGTAGTCAATGGTTCCTCAAGCAGAGAGGAACCTGTCAGTTTTTCATTGGGCAAAGGAGCGTGATGGGATGCCGCATCACACGAGCAATAACTGCAAACTTTGCTCATAAGGGCACGGTCACAAGTGCTCTCTTGACAAATGTCAGGAGACTGGCCGTGCTGTGACTACTTATTTTGCGTTGAGGGAACATGCAGCATAAAAAACTTCTGTTCTATGGAGTGGCTGTATTCCCTTCAACCAGTGTTTTGATTATTTCTGCGAGATGAAATTCAAACAAAATAGCTGCTAGGCTTACTTCAGATAACATTCTAATTTGTTACTAATTTGTTTGCTACCAGATTCATTGCTTTTCCCTTGTGGTGAAACTGATTTTTCCCAACTTCTGCTCGCAGCACCCGTTACGTGGCAACAGGTTCTACAATGTTTTCACTTGTCAGTAGGGCTTTGCCTCAGTACACATCATTATATCGCGATGATGCCATGGCTCTCTTCCATGTCATAATGCACCCGAGTGTATCGCTGCCCTCTCATCGTTGGGCTTGTCTTTATTTTCTTTAGAGCATCATTTCATGTTCACACAGTTACGAAAATTAGCACCAAGTACCCTTACTGTTGTGCTGCTTCAACAGATCCCAAACACCATTTCTTCTCCAAGTATACTCCAGTGCAACTCCTTTGCAAAGCCAAGTTCTAAACTGCCTGCACCTCTACTTTTTATGCATACACGTTACTTTTGCGTTTCCTCTAAGATGAATTGTGCTTTTTCTGGATACCAGATAGGATGCAAGATGAGTGTTTTGGGCCATATGCGCTGTCTCACAGTGATGTTTCTTTGGATTTTATCCCATGTTAATGACTTCTGTGTGCTCTCCTCCGTGGCACGGTGTACCGTCTTACTTCATTACAAGTAAACTCGTTATGCCATTTGGCTATAATGCATAAAAGCCTTTCAACAATCTCATAGTGCTTTGTTACGTGGTATATGTGTGTATATATGTAAACAAAGAGTCTTTGTACGTTCACTTGCAGAAGAAACACCAGATTCTTCAGTGTGCTCACCCATCACCACTGTCAGCTTCACGGGGCTTTTTTGGCTGCCGCCACTTTTCTAAGGCCAATGAATACCTGACAAAGCATCGAAAGCAACCAATTGATTGGAGCCGTTTGCCTTGACTTGTGCCAAGAACTCGAGAATTTAGATTTTATGTCTCATACAAGCATTTAATCATCTTTCTGTTTATAATAGCCCAGCATAAGCAGCTGTGCCATTGACATTTGAGTTTGTTTTTGCATCTTATTACATGTTATTTCCAACTTCATTGTGTAATTGTTGTGTTCAATGTGTGAGTTGCCAAAGAAAAGTACCTGTACAATATTTGCAAGTGCATAGACAGCACTTGCATGTCAGTGTTTTTGAAATGTGCCTTATACAAAACTTCTATTTTACTGGCACTTTGTTAAAAACTCTTGTCCTTACAAGCCTAGCCAGGCATGCAATAACAGATCTTTTTATATTTCATTATTTCACATGTCTTAGAATGCAGCACGACAAGTATATAGCTTTTCTTCTTATCACATGGTTGTAGGGGTATGTTCTTGCTGCAAAAGTATGTTCTCAATAAAAGCTTCAAATTGTGCCTGTTTATTCAAAGGCCCCCCTTTTATGATTCTGAAGCAAACTTGTTCATAAAAAGAGCGTGCTGTTCAAGGACATTTTTTTATGATTGCATGATTCATTTAAATTTTACATTCTAAGGCGCACTGTGATTCAATTCGATCTTGCAGTAATCGGTTACATGTAATCATTTACTTTGTTGATGGAAAGGCACCTGCCATGGTGGCATGGCATCACACTGCTAGGCGTGAAGGCACGGTTTTGATTCAGATGTAGTGGTTGCATTTCGATAGGCGTGCATGCAAACGCGCCTGTGTAGGTGCATCTCAAAGGAGTCTGAATGGTTTAAATTAATGCGGAGTACCCCGGGAGTGGGCGTGCATGTGCAGTGTTAAGTGGACGCTGGGGAAAGGAGCGAGGGATGTACACGGCCACCGCCATAAGCTGCTTTGCATCTAAAATGAGAAATGGCATAAAAAAATTCCGCATATCCCCAAGCGTGCAGGATATGCCAAGCAAGTTAAATCATAAAAATAGGCCCGTGTCGTAAAACAGTCGCCCCGCAGGCGCGCGTGGATGCGCAAGCAGTAGCCAATGCCGCTTTGCGAAGCATTAAAAAAAACAAAACAATGGAGACGAAGAGACGTAAATTATAGGCCTTATGCAAAATTTCTGCCATCTGTCGGCCGTTGTGCGCATAGCCGCCATGTTAGAGGCTCCGCGCGGCGCAGTACTATAGTGTACTAGAATATTCTAGTACACTATAGCAGTATGCGCAGGCCCGCGTGTGTTTACATAGATGTATACGTAAGGCGTATCGACGTGAGGCGTGTATTGGCTGATAATCGCAATGCCGACGTATTGCTGCGTCTCTTGCAGCACACAGAGAGGAACTCGGAATGTTGAAGTGAAAAGGTAAGTCGCAAACTTTGTCCCCCCCTTCCCCCTTCTTTCTTTCAAGCTGATGGCGTTTCCAGCATGCGCTCCGACTACTGCTTCCGAAATACGGGTTTGCGTTCTTTTTATGCAAGTAAGACATTCAATAATGGTTAAGGGCGGCGGCGGCTGACAACTACGACACCGCGCGTGACCCGTGTTCTGATCTCATAGCAGCTTTCGCTGTAAATAAAAAATTGTATCACATCCACGGAATGAATTATGAGTGCACCGAAGCGTCCGTTCGTGCGTCAGTCCATCCTTACGTGCGCCCGTTTGTGCATGCATCTGTCCGTCTGTTTGTCTGTCTGTCTATCCATCTAGCGAACACTTCAAGTACCACCACTTCGCTTCTGTTTATCATATAATCATCATATACAAGTACCACCCTCCCGTGGACAATCCAGGGACTAAACGAGAGTATGAACCACATTTCTGCTGTCAGTGCTTTGTTAACACCGAGAGCGTGATAACGACGCCATGCTGCGTTTTCTGTAACATGTGGACATGCGGATATGTGCCAGTGGGTGGGTATATGCCACAGGTTTCGTACTAGGACAGCGGGACACACAATCCACGCCATAAGGAGCTTCGCCCCTAAAAAATGTACTCAGGGATACCAATTCGCATTATATGTTTACACAGTTGCCTCACAGCAGAAGTAACCAGTGAGGAGATGCATCAAAAATAAGTTTCACTCGTACACAATCACAAGCCTTTGGCAAATAACAGTGCAGCGTGTGTGCAAACTCTTTTTATTATGGTTTAGGGGGGGGTATTTGCTTTTTTTTACGTCCTCGTTTGAGAAGCTCCTGGATATCCAGATTAAACGATCGTTGGAAAACTTCCAATCCTTCATCTGATATAGGCTCTGCTCCATTATATGGTCAATAAAATTCTAATGAGATGCCTCAATAAAAATTTTTAAAGGCCCCGTTGGTATACGGCTATGATGTCTTACCCTTCTTTTCAGCTGTTAATTGTACCTCATTTGCGAATTATTCAGTTCTTTTTTGCTGTACCACTCCTTTGTGGGTGAAGGTTGGGGTTGGTGGGATTTTGACAGCTCCATGAATGAGAGGCACCTTAGGTGAAAGTGTTTATTTCCCCGACTTTTCAGAGGAGCTCGCTTATTTTTTCTCCTACAGGAGGGCTCCAGAGCCCTCCACTACGGGGAGCTCCGGAACTTCGACCACCTGGGGTTCCTGCACCCAAATCTGAGCACATGGGGGGGGGGGGGGAGCTACAACATTTCCGCCTCCAACGGAAATGCAGCCGCCGCAGCCGGGATTCGATCCCGCGACCTGCGGGTCAGCAGCCGAGTACCGTAGCCACTAGGTCACCGCGGCGGGGCTGAATTATTGCGCCTCAAAGCATTTAGAGATTCACGTGCAAGTCATTTCTTCCATGAAAAGGTCAAAGATTGAACGCTATCGAACTGGTGATCGATCTATAAAAGCAAAATTTCATGGACTAATAAAGTGACGAAATAAATAAGATGAATTTTTCACACACACACGCACGCGCGCTATGTAGAGCATGCAATGAAAATTTTCCTACTTATTTGCAAACTTTCTGCAGTTTCATTTATACTATTTAGAATACATGTCTTCGTAGACATGTAATTGTGGAGTGTGTGTGCTGCTGCCACAAGTATGTTATTCAGCACAGTATCATGGTCATGACCATTGTAAGAAAAAACAAAATCTTTTGCTTCACAAAGAAAAATCTTGTGATCAACACAACAAGTTGCGTTTGTTCTTTTGCTCTGGGCACTCTCGCAGTGGTGCGTAGTCGGTCATATAACTTAGGCCCTGATTGATGATTGATATGTGGGATTTAACGATCCAAAACCATCTTATGACTATGAGAGACTCCGTAGTGGAGGGCTCCGGAAATTTTGACCACTTGGGGTTCTTCAACGTTCACCCAAACCTGAGGACAAGGGCCTACAGCGTTTCCGCCTCCATCGAAAATGCAGCCGCCGCAGCCGGGAGTCGATTCCGCGACCTGCGGGTCAGCAGCCGAGTACCTTAGCCACTAGACCACCACGGCGGGGCTAACTTAACTTAGGTCCTGAAAGAAACGTTAGCATTGGGTCTAATTATACCATGTACCTCCCGTGGGCGCTTCCACTTCACTGCCGGTTCTTGTATTGGTATATTTTGGTATGGTCTCTTAAACATTCTAGCTTGAAGTAGAAATCACAAATGAAAACCAAGTAATAAAGCACTTTATCGTAAGTGTAGACACGCATCTAAATTTCAAGAAAACATTATGCTAAGGTGCTGACCGCAATAATGCCGCAATAAAGTGGTATGAATACCGGCAAAAAATACTATGCACAAAACCGATGCAGTTAAGTCATTCCTTCTATTTTTATCAACCGAATGAACGGAAGTAATACAAGCCCGCCGCGCTAATCGCCAATAGTAAAATATATACCGACCCTAAGAAAAAACACCTGTTCTGAAGTTGTACTGCCAGGCGCGTTTATTGTTTTAATGCTAGGGCTTACGCCAACAAGTCAGGCGCACTCATGACACCTTTATCTTTGAGCAAGAATGAAACATGGTAGAGATGGGGCCATTGGTACCAATTAGTAATAGGTAGTACGGACACACGTACCTTCAGGTCACGAATGAAACAAATGTCGACGTCATCTTGACAAACGATACACTCCAATTTTGTTCTTCGGTTTTCCTTAGGAAACGAGACCGCCCGCAAGTTCGGTCCCTTTGTCGCGACAGTTCGTCACGGAGCACCGCCCAACCGTTCGGATTTGCTGCTTTGCATATTGCGAATACCCAGTGCACAAAACACATCAGATATTTACGCTGCAGGTTACGGGCACAGAAAAAGACGGTCTTCTCGAGTCGCCAGCAAGCTCACCAGCACGCCACGAAAACGTTCGTTGGACTTGCTAATTCATCTATGTCTGCGCAGCGAAACACGCCGGTCACAATGTAGTGACGCCAGAGGGGGAGGGGGGAAGTGATTTTAAGTGAAAAGAAGATAAAAGTGAGCCCCATAATTGTTTTTCAGGGGAGGACACCTCAACAGTAGCTCACGAGGGATGGGGGTAGAGGACGGATTAAAAGGATAGAAGTAAAAGGTAAAGAGATAGAGAGCGAGGCGCAGAGACAGCGAACGACGGAAGTAAAGAAAAGACAGGAAAGATGGACACGGTTGCAAAAGTGAGGACGGGGTACCACTGGCGAGAGCTCTTGTCGGCGTCAAGAGATAGCGTAGGCCAAGTCCAGTAGGCCAGAGCTATGCTGTCGTCGAAGATCGGCGAAGGAGATGGCGTAGGGCCAGCCCAGTCGGCCAGAGCTACGCTGAGAGATGGCGAGGGCACAACCGGTCGGCACAGAATCCAGCGAACAAGTTCGCGCCAGAGGCCGAGGCAGACACAGTGAGCGGGCCTGAAGTTATCTAGATGACATTGACTGTCCTCTCCTCACTTTCCTGACAGTGACGTCATGGAGCTTTGAGAAATCACAGTGGCGGCGAGACTCGCGATGACGGCCGCAGCGCCTGTTGCTTGTTTTCGGCAAAATAAAGTTATTTGCGCCAGTTTATGCAAATTTTCGGCTTTGTTTTTGAGTTCGTGGCCCGAAATCACATATCATGACACCATAATCTCGTTCTTTATTAAAAGTGTTTCAGTGTTCCTTTAAGCGTCAGTTCCCCGTCTGCATTGTGCACTCCCTCATCCACTTCTTCGAGGAATACATACAAGACACCCTTGCCCGTACAACGGGCAGAAGACTGCATGGATGTTCATGAACGTACCGTTGAATCTCCAGGCCTGGTGTCGGATGCTGCAGATGACCACAGTCAGGATGCCTTAACTGGTCAGTCTGCGACGGGCAACGAGCTGCGTGAAAGTACACCAGTTCCGGGGTCTCCTGGTGCTCGGTATTCACGTTTTGGAAGACGTTTGAAGACTCCACGCAGACTGAGGCCCTGACCTTGTGACTGATTTGTGCATGTTTTTGCATGACTGTAGGGTTTTCTTAAACATAATACATTCCTGCTTCGGAAGGGGGGGGGGTATAGAGAGCGCGTATAAATGGTAACTGACTATTCGCGCGCTCATGGTAATGTAAGGAGTTGGAGAGAATAAAGTGGGGATTTTCGGAACACGATTCTCGTGCGCACGGTGGCCTCTTGCGAAGTGCCGCGCTTGCCCTTCCCAGCAGAGCGTCTCGATAGTCTCCTGGCTGCCTGATCAACAGTGCACTCTCGCAATTGGAACATCAGCTCCATGTATATGGCACGTAATAAATGTTTCTTCACCTTCAATATTTGACTTACTGTAAGAATGCCCAGTGCTTCATTTCAGATTGTTAACGACGGCCACGCTGATATATGGAGTTTCATCAGAATATTCAACATCTGAGGAAAACCTCATTTTTATGCTAAGTACGCATTCCTGCAGACAATACGTTCATTAGAATGCGGCTATATTAAGTAACATTGACCCTGTATCTGCATGTTTCACTGCAAATGTCGTCGCAAGACGATAGTCTTACGTGTGAAGAGAGGGAACAAAACGTTTATTTGATGGTCTGCACGAGAAAATCGGTGAATTGTATTCTGGAAGCGCTGCGTTAGAAAAGCGTCTCGATCCGTGCAGCGAAGGAAGCGAGCGCATCCAATGGGGGCGGAAATGCTTTAGGCCCGTGTGCTCAGATTTGGGAGCACGTTAAAGAACCCCAGGTGGTAAAAACTTTCGGAGCCCTCCACTACGGCGTCTCTCATAAACATATGGTGGTTTTGCGACGTTAAACCCCTCATATCAATCAATCAATAAGCGCATCAAGGCACGCTACACACGAGCGCTATCTGGCAGTTATATTTGCAAACGAAAGAAGGCGTGCGCGTCCATGGCACGCGCCTGTCTCGATAAGGTGGTAAAGTGTAGAATGCAAAGCGATGGGCAGGTGCCACGGTGTCTTAGCAAAATGATAGAAATACTTCCCTTTTTGAGCATCGCGTTGCACTGTCAGCGCAGCGGGGTGAACGCTACGGTCCTTATAATTATCTATGTGTGCCTTCTCTAGTACAAAGCCATACATACAAAATACTGACTTGTTGCAATTGGTACCTCAGATATGCACAAAAAGTGCTTTTTAATTGACAATAGTGCAAGTATGAACGCTGAAACTTGAGCAATAGTGGTGGGCGCTGCGGTTGGGGTTGGCCGTTTGGAGAATTGCTTGGTGCCGTTTGGGGTATCGTTACTGTGTAAAGACAGACAGACAGACAGGCAGACAGACAGACAGACAAACCAAAACTTTTGCGTCAAGGTATACACCAACAAAGACTATCGTCTTTAAAACTCGCCTGCGCACAGACGCTACGGGGACGCCGAACAGACGACACGACGCGCATGTTGAGCAGTGCTGCAAAACTCCATGGCAGAAAGACGGCCGTTGTGGCACCATGTAGTTTTGAATCAACAAAAACCAGCTGAAGAAAATAGCTCGCTGTTACTATACAAAAGTCTTGCCGCTGAGATTGAGACACGAGAAGCAGGTTGGTCTTTTTAATAGAACGCGCAAGCGAGTTCTTCTTCGTCGTTTCATAGTCCTTCATGGCACATGCACAACTGTCATCGTCTTTTTTTGAGCAAGCACGTGACATTTGCCTCCCTCCGAAAGCGGCATCGTCCCGATGCGCAACTTAGGCGCTCTGTGAATATCACGAAAAGCTGTGAACGGAATCAGTAGGTTCACGTAAGCCAAAGATACAGAAGAATAATTACTAACCGTCGCTGACACTGCATCCGTGGTCAGAGCTGACCGTAGAGGAGGAGTATCAGATGACCGCTGAGATGGTTTCTGCGTCAGGAGTGGATGATGAGGTAGTCGCTGAGATGATTTTGGATGAAGTGTCTTAAGTGATGTCTGCAGTAGATGAGCCCAATTCTCTGAGGGCGGATTTTGTTGTTCGCTGACTGGAGGTTGTCGGCTCGGTTTCCTTAGAGCTGTAGAATAACTCAATTATTCTAGGAAGGTTTATGACAGCTGTATCTTGCCGGTACTTAGCTACGGAGCAGAAACCTGGAGACTTACAAAGAGGGTTCAGCTTAAATTGAGGACAACGCAGCGAGCAATGGAAAGAAAAATAGTAGGTGTTACCCTAAGAGACAAGAAGAGAGCAGAGTGGATTAGGGAACAAACGAGGGTTAAGGATATCATAGCTGAAATCAAGAAGAAGAAATGGACATGGGCAGGGCATGTAGCGCATAGACAGGATAACCGCTGGTCATTAAGGGTAACTGACTGGATTCCCAGAGAAGGGAAGCGGGTTAGGGGGAGTCAGAAGATTAGGTGGGCAGATGAGATTAAGAAGTTTGCGGGTATAAATTGGCAGCAGCAAGCACAGGACCGGGTTAACTGGCGGAACATGGGAGAGGCCTTTGTCCTGCAGTGGACGTAGTCAGGCTGATGATGATGATGATAACTCAATTTATCCACTTGGTCCTGCTGGTTGAGGGAAATTTAGGCCACATGTTTTACAGTGTGAAGGGTTACGTGAGGGCGCATTATGTGGTGGTGACCTTCCATGTATCCACTTGTGCTGGCGTAATCTTGAGGCAGCTCTGTTTTAAGGGTATCAAGAGTATAGGACACTGTGAGAGTTCCTTCACAGCTGGCGGACTTTGGCTGCTGCACTGTCTTGCACTCCGAGTGGTCATGGTTTTCTGAGCATATATTTCATCGACGTTGACTGCGACAGTTCCTCGCTAAATGGCCAAATCTCTGGCAGTTGTAGCACTAAGGGCAGGACCCAGGCATTCTTCAACAGGGTGACTTGTGAAGCCTAAATGCACCCTTTCCGGCATGGGCCTGTCTTCTCCGAAAGTCAGTATACCAGCTCTCAGAGCGTGAGATTCTATCGCACCATCTTCTTGTCGTTTGAAGCGTGCCTGACGGCAGGCAGATGTCAAACCAAAATCTTTCTAGAAATCAACCAGTTGCTCCTCGGTGAATTGAAGTCCTTACCAACATTTCTCGGGCAAGATGCTGGAATATAAGGCTTGACTCCTAAACCAGCCACTTCACTCATCGATAGTAGATGTTTTGCTGACGAACAGAAAAAACGCGGACATAAAAGCTCCCATATCTGTTAACTCAGAACGAGTGCACTTTTTTTTTCTTTGCCACTGAGATCAATCTGACGTAGCGTAGTTTAAAGTCACGTGCCAGAAGCTGTCGCCTTTTTCTTACAGTCGACAGACCACTGGAATTCTTTCTGGTCGTTTCTTTTTGTAGGTCACGAAGGTGAACGGCATGTTATAACAGTCGATTTCCTCATCGCTTAAGTCATAGGCCGGCTTAAGTCATAGGCCGATGTCCCATCATTGTCAACGCGAGGTTTCTGCGTCTCGCTTTCTCCTGTCCCAGTCATGGTCTCTGAAGGTACGCTGGCATGAGCTGCAGCATTTCATACTAGCGTCATTGAAATGATAACGCGGTTCGCATGTTGTGACATTTGGGCCAGTTCTGTGGCACCTACGTGTCTTAGAACGCGCTGCCAGTCATAAGGCTCGTGCCGTCGTTCTTTGTTGCCTACTGCCGTAGTTAACAGAGACGCCCTGGAGAGTGCAGTGAAACCACGCAATGGTGTGCAAGATGCACACCGCATATGTATCCTTCAGATTGTCTCGTCCTTCGAGCCAGCAGAGCAAAGTCTCAAACCAACACTAGTCCATCAAAATCATAAAAAAGAATGGCTCACCAAAGATGTGGCAGCCGCTCTGTGGAACTTCTGATGATGATGATGATCCTTGATACTCTGGCGCACAACCACAAAGGGGGATCGGCCAAGAACCGGGCGGCAGGATTTTAACTAAAGGCTAATGGTTTTTCAAACAAAACGTAATTTTGCGGAACTTCTTCTTTCCTACTGTGCCCTTCTTCATTTTCATGTTCAGTGGACCAGTGGTGAGCAGCTGAACTTACCTAACTTGTTGTTGTTCACCTATTGATCGTGTCGCATACCCACTATAGGGGATTGGCCAATAATCAAGTGGTTTTAAAAATTACTGTTCAGGTTTGGAATAATGAAGATACTTACCTAACTTCTTTGGGGCATAACCATTTATGGTGATGATAGTTTTTTTTACAGTCTGCACATATTTCTGTGGCACGTACCCGTTCCTCAGTCTAAGGTGTGCATTTTCAGTGGAGTAGTAGGATGTACTCAAATTCTTGGCACATACTTGTTCGCGATAATAGTTATCTTGGTGAGTTCCATTGCTCACCGTAGACGGCTAAATAGACAGATAAAGAGAATGCAGCCATCTTAAGTCCCATTCATATTCTCACGTAGCCGGTAAAATAGACAGCTCCGAGAAGACCGCATCGTAGACAAATAGGATGCAGACTACTTTGTTGTCCAAAGACGATGGCGGCTCAGCGAATCGTTCAGATAGATAGGATCTCGCCACAACGGTTGTTTGCACACAAGCAGATGCATCTACAGACGCTCAATGTGAGCGACGTTTAATTTTTTAAAAATAGTTTCAACACGTAATGAGCCAGAAAATACAATAGTTAGGTTTGTTAATTTCAGCTTTCATTTCTAGACGCGAACTGGCGCCTCGTCACGCATAGGCCGTCCATACTTGTTCTATTTCTTTGGACAGCATGGGCTCGGTGCTTTCTCTAAGCTGTCTGCGTAGACTGTCTACGATGCTGTCTAAGAATTGGAACTCAGTCATAGTCGGTCGGTCGGTTGGTCGGTCGGTCGGTCTGCGAACTTTATTCTGCTCCATGAGGAACTACAGAGTGGTATAGTTTTGGGCTGCACCCACGTTCGGGCCAGATGACCATGGTCCTCCACCCGTTCGCGGGCTTTTTGTGCAACCATTAGTTGTTGGTGGAGATCACCACTTTCGAAGTCTTCCTCCAAGTCCTCTTGCTTAAAGAAGCAATGTTTAATGCTGAACATTGCCAGAGCATGCGCGTTAACGAGCAATACTCCATCTTCATGGCATTCAGGCTGGTCTGGATCGATGTCCGGAGCAAAGTGACTAAACCTTCCTCTCGACGGGAAAGATACCGTTTGTAATATTCTCAGGGTGGAAGATGGAGATCTAGTCAGATTTAGGGATGGGGGTGGCACTTTCCTGCGCCCGAGCTGATAGTGTTTCACTGTTTCATGAAAACAGAGTAATGGGTCGGAGGTATGCCCCCAACGCGGATTTTCCAGCGTATGTGGACCATCGCAGAATGTCAGACCTCACGCTTGGTCATAAACTAGACCATTCGGGTTAGGCCTGCTGGGATGTACTATCAGTCTCAAATGAAACCCCAACAGCGGCAAGCCTTCGCGTTGGTATAGAGCGCGCCTTCAAGTTATCACAACTGACAGGCGCGCGCATCCTTTTCGGCAGCTTTGCGCATATATGTGTGCCTGTCCAAAGCCGCCTAGAACAAATATATTCAGGCCTGCTCACTGCCGCCGTGACGTCACTCGTTTTGCCCGAATGAGCGCGCGTACGGGAAGCTGTGAATCCATTGCCACAATCGTCTACCATCATAAGATAAAATGTTCGCTGCGAGCTTTGCATGCTTAACATCTTTATTGTGCTTTTTGCGCGAAAAAGGCGCTGAAAAAATGTATAGTGCTTGAAAGCGTTTCGAGATTTATCTGTGGGCCATGTCTTCCAAGAAAAAGTCAAAGAATGTGCGCTATCGAACTTGTGGTCGATCTATAGGAGCGAAATTTGATGGACCACTAAAGTGCTGAAATAAATGAGGTAAGCTTTATTAATTCTTTTTTCAGGTCGCGGGATCCAATCCCGGCTGTGGCGCCGGCATTTCCGAAGAAGGCGGAAATGTTGTAGGCCCGTTTACTCAGATTTGGGTGCACGTTAAAGAACCCCAGGTGGTCAAAATTTCCGGAACCCACCACTACGGCGTCTCTCATGATCATATGGTGGTTTTGGGACGTTAACCCCCACTAATCAATCAATCATTTATTCATTCTTTACTTAAACATATACGCACGCAAACACATACTCTATTTAGAACACGCAGAGTTCCTACTCATTCGCAAAGTTTTTGCAGTATTTTTGCATTTTTCGAACACCGTCTCCATGGTGACGTAGTTATTGAGGAGAGTGTGTGCTTCTGCCATAACTATGTTATTCATTACAATATGAGTGCGATTACCACTGCAAGAGAAAAATAATCTTTCGTTTAATAAACGTATCTTGTGACCGACACAAGGAGCGGCGTTTCTCTTCTGCTCTGGCCCCTCTCACAGTGGTGCGTAGTCGCTCCTCTAACTTAGGACCAGAAAAAAATGTTAGTACGGGGTCTACATTAAAGCCCCCGTGGGCGCTTCCACTACACTGCAAGTTCTTGGATCGGTATATTTGGTAGTGGTCCTTAGATAGTCTATAGCTTAAAGTATAGCTAACACACTTGAAAACCATTTAGGAAAGTGTTTTACCGTAAGTGTACACGTTTCTGAATTTCAAGGAAACATATTAAGCTAAGGTACTGACGAGACTGGCACGAACTTATAATGCTGCAATAAAGTAGCAGGAACACCGAAAAAAAAAATACTGTGCAAAAAACCAATGCACTAAGCAATGCAGAAGAGTTTCTTATATTTGTTCTCAACCAAGTGAACAGAGGTAACACAAAACGTTAGTGGCGCTAATAATCAATGGCAAACTGTTGACCGACGCTGAATGAAAAACGCCTGTTCTAAAAACGTACTGCCACACGCGTTTGTTATTTTAATGCCAGTGCTTACGCGAACAAGTCAGAAATACGCATTAAACCTTTAT
Source organism: Rhipicephalus annulatus (assembly GCA_013436015.1). Lineage (NCBI taxonomy): Eukaryota > Metazoa > Arthropoda > Arachnida > Ixodida > Ixodidae > Rhipicephalus > Rhipicephalus annulatus. The sequence continues at coordinate 66,098 of WOVY01010552.1, read as the reverse complement.
TTTAGAGCAAGGACGAAGCAGGCTGGATATCGTGTCATTAGAATGACTGGGAAATATCTAGTACGGACACACGCACGTTCGGGTCACGAAGGAAACAGAGGTCGACGTCAGCTTGACGAACGACACACTCCCATCTCGTTCTTCGGTTGTCTGTAGGAAACGAGAACACTTACAACTTCGGTTCCTTTGCCGTGACAATGCCCCACGCAGCATCACACAACTACAGTGGCTAGAACTATAGTGCTGTGTTGGGGGCTGGGTGGTACCGACGAAGCAGAAGAAGAAGACGGCCGACGGAGACTACGCGGCCGGCGGGGACGCCGACCAGCCCAAACACGTGGTTTGGCGCTAAGCGCCGAAGAGAAGAACAATAACCGCACTCCACGGTTACCCAACACACACTGTCTTTACTTTACAGTCGCCTTGAAATCCTAGATGCCAGAGCGGCGCCCCCTGGCATCCTCACATGTCATTCCGAAACCGAAAACCCAGAACACAACAATCATCCCCTCCTCGAAAAAAGTTTACCTATACACTGTTTATATATATACATGATTGATACCAACATATTTTACAAGGTATGTACATTAGAACACATGAAAATTCAGAGCACGGCACACCGAACTCACACGCTATGAGTCCTGAAAATGCACTGAAAAAATGTACAATAGAAGGCCTGAAAATGCACTGAAAAAATGTACACAACTTAGTACAATAGTGATTTGAATGCATTGGACCTTTTCACAGAACAATAATGTTCACAACAGTAATGAACAAGGTTTCTACATCACGTAGCCTTCAAACCGACGCGGCTTCTGCCGCTTCCGCTTAGGGCGGTCCCTTTTGGGTGTAGAATCGGGTGTCTCTGCACCTTGGTTACTTGTGCTCTGATGTGACACATCAAGAGCAGTAGAAGATTGCGAAGACTCTTAGTGAGCGTTAAAATTCGCGGTCTCATCAGAGCTCACAGCATGAGCTTCGGAAGAATTTTGCGGACCGGAGTCCGGTTCAACGGTCTCAGCTGTATTTGAAGGTTCGAAGTGAACCGTATGACTTGGTGTACTTGAACCAGCGACACCGACTGGTAACTCCTCCCCCCTTGAAGAAATGCCTGTACATTGAGGCCACATGTAATAATCTGATGAATAGTTGAAAGGCGCGGACGGAACGTGATGAGGAAGACTTTTAGGTGTTGAAAGTTAATCCGTATGAAAAATAACAAGGCGCGAAGCATTCCAGATGTTACCATCACTTAAGCGAAAAGAAGTGGGGCTAACCTGGCCCAAGACTTTGTAAGGACCCCGATACTTGGGGCGCTTGCCTGGCACACGAACCTTGACTAGATCGCCAGTGCGAACTTTGGACTGCTTTGCACCTCGACGGGTGTCGACATACTTTTTTATTGCTTGTTGATGAGAAAAAACCCTGGTACGGATTTGATCAGGAGAAGACACTGCTATGTTACGAGGCAAAGAGACTATGTCGAGAGCAACTCGCGGTTGCCTACCGTGGAGAAGTTGAGCAGGAGACACTCCAGTGGTGCCTTGTGGTGTGAACCTGTACAGAGCTAAACATTCAGTCAAGACTTGCTTGAGGGGACGGTGCTCTAATTGGGCGATTTGGATATGTTCCTTCAGAACGCGATCAAAGCGCTCGATTTGCCCATTTGACTGGGGATAGAAAACTGATGACCTCAAGTGCGGAATTCCTCGTTGTGAGAGAAAAGCATCGAAATCTTGGGACTGAAACTGTGGACCATTGTCCGTAACTATGGCATCAGGAAAACCTTCCCGGCTGAAGATTGAATACAGAATTCAATGATGACCTCAGAAGTAACCGTATGTGTGAAACAAAGCTCTGGCCATTTGGAATGGTAGTCGATGAGAGAAACAATGAACCGGGCATTTTGCGGAACATTATGCGAAGGACCGATGATGTCTATGCCGAGTTTCGGCCAAGGACGATCAGGCCACTGGACTGGCTGCAACGGAGAAAATGCAGGTTTGGCAGACTTGTCAACTGCCTGACATATATGGCAGTTGTAAACTGGATGCTCGACCTGCTTGTCTAAGGCTGGCCACCAGTACCTGTCTCGGAGATTCTGTTTGGTGCAGGACAATGCCAGGATGGGCCTCATGGGCAAGCTGTATTAGCTTGTTACGGAAAGAAGCTGGGGGAATCACGCGTTCATCACGGAAAAGCAAGTCCTAGACACAAGACAGTTCCTGTCGGACTGCGAAGTAAGGCAAGAATTCAGAAGCAAGAGCACATTTGGAAGACCATCCTTCGCGTAAATATTGGAGAACTTGAGACAAAGTGGAATCTGCAGCTGTAGCTGCCTGAAGCTCAGTTTTAGTAATGCAGGAAGTAACTAATGAAACAACTTCCTCATCCCGCTCTTCAGTAACCGGTATCTGAAGAGGAAGGTGCGACAGTGCATCAGCAACCACGTTATTAGAACCCTTACAATATTGAACACTGAAATTATAATACATGAGTTTGGCACACCAACGGGAAATGCGAATGGGGCGGCGGCCTTCGGATCCTGCAGAAAGAAGAGCAACTAGTGCTTGGTGATCGGTACGTAATGTGAAGTGCCGGCCCCACAAGTAAACATGCCATTTCTCACAGGCAAAAAGACACGCAAGAGCTTCACGCTCTCGTACTGAATATCTGCGTTCAGCAGGGGTCAACGTACGAGATGCAAAAGCGATAGTGATCAGCTGATCACCTCTGAGTTGTTGAAACACTGCTCCCAGTGCAACATCGGACGCATTCGTTGTGATGACGATGGGAAGCTTCTCATTGAAAATACTAACAGCTGGCTTTGAGGCCAGTATTGACTTAACTTGAATGAAGCTCTGCTCAGCTTCAGCTGACCAGTTAAAAGGCTGTGCTTGTCGAAGTAGAGTACGCAGTGGTTCAACAACATCAGCATAGTGAGGAACAAACTTGGCGTAATAACCAACAAGACCTAAAAAAGATTGCAAGGTTTTGGCATCAGTAAGCCGTGGGGCATTGACAATGGCCTGAACTTTAGATTGAACAGGTGTCAAGCCGCGGGAACTGACAATATGTCCTAGAAATTGTAACTCATTCACAGAAAAAATGCACTTGTTATTAAGTTGCATACCACATTCACTGATGCGGTTGAGAACAGTATGCAAGTTAGCATCGTGCTCTTCGCGAGTACGTCCCCACACCAAAATGTCATCCAAGTAACAAAGGGCGCCATTACAATCCTTAAGAATAATTGACATCATTTTCTGAAACACTGCAGGGACAGATGAAAGCCCAAAACACATGCGGCGAAACCGAAACAAGCCTCCGTGCGATACAAATGTGGTTAAGTCTCTACTGCACTCAGAAAGTTCAATTTGGTGATAAGCGGACGCGAGGTCCAGCTTGGAGAAACATACCGCTCCGGAGAGCTGATGAAGCAGTTCTTCAATGTGAGGAAGTGGAAAACCGTCTACGACGATCGCCTTGTTCGGTTCTCGTAAGTCGACGCATAGTCGAAGGGATCCGTCTTTTTTCTTGACGACGACCAGTGGAGAAACCCAGTCGGAAGCAGAGACAGGCTCGATGATTCCCCTTGCTTGAAGGCGAGACAGTTCCGCAGAGACTTGCTCACGGAGAAGAGGAATGTGGCGCAGCTTGGCACGCACAGGGCACACACCTGGTCGACGCATCACTTTATGCACAAAACCGCGCACACAACCCAGTTTACGGGTGAACAGGTGGTGGAATTCAGAAGGCGCGTTGGCCGGAAGATCATCTTGGACGTCGACTTGAGCACACGTCATAGACGCACCGACGATGTTGATGGACAAAGCCCTGATGGCATCACGTTCCAAAAGTGAGCTGCCATTGGCAGTTACATAAAAAGTAATGGAAGCAGTGCGACTGCGATAGGAGACCTGAGCTGTAACTTGACCTAAATTATCAATCGTTTCCTTGGAATATGTTTGTAGAACGACGTGTGAAGGCAAAAGCCGAATGTTGGAAAAATGACTATGAAAGTCAGCGGCACTTATTAAAGAGACTGAGGCACCAGTGTTCACGAGAAATGACAAGGGCACATGGCCCACTGAAGCTACGATGCTGGGCTCGGACGTAGTGTGGAGACCATCCACATTTAAAACAGTGACCGTATTGGTCTGTGCAGTGCTCGAAGGAGCGGACGAAGAAACTGGTTCAGGAAGATTTGCTGGACGGGAATTGCATACGGACTGAAAATATCCGATTTTTCCGCACGCAAGACAAGTGCGGTTTCTCGCGGGACACAGCGCAAAATTGGCTAAATGCCGAGCCGATCCGCAACGAAAGCAATGCGCGGTTGCGCTTGGAGAAGAAAATTGCGAACGCGAATTAGGAGCTCGGTGCTGTTCCTGAACACCCGAATTTGGCAGAATGGGGTCTCCATATTGCCGGCTTCCTCGCCCCCGCGACGCAGAGAGGTCGCCATGTTGGCCGCCACGGAAGGACTGTGCAGGCGGGCGTCCATGTTGGCCGCCGCGCCGAGACGAAGGTGAAGGGCCGCCATGTTGACGCGTCTCGTGAAACGAAGAGCCGCCGCCTTGGTCCCCGGCAGCAGAAAGTTGCTGCACTGAATGCAGAGCGAATTGCTCCAACTGGGAGCGAATAAGCTCGTCCTCTCGCGCAATCGAGAGGGCTTCGGATAATGAAATCGAGGAGCCCTTTTGAAGCATGCGGCAGCGGACGTTTTGTGAGGCTACACCGATGAAAAGCTGATGGCGGATCATATCGTCCTCGAGCGCGCCGAAGCCGCACGACGCGGCGAGCGTTCGAAGAGAAGTAATGAACTCGGTGACTGGCTCACCAGGCAATTGTCGCCTTTCTTGGAATTTCACGCGTGCGAGATAATCGCACGAAACATCTTTAAAATGCTCATCGAAAAGAGCAACAGCATTCTTGAAGGCATCGCCCGACGCTGGCGTCAGTGACGCGTTGGTGGCTTCCAAAGTATGGAATAGCTTTAACCCGGCAGGGCCCAACGCGTTGAGCAGCAGGGCCTCGCGACGCTCGGGCTTGCTGGCGTCCTCCCCGGCAGCGCCTGCGTAGGCCTGAAACACCAATTTCCAGTCCGCCCACGGAAGTGGCTGGTCTCCGGGCGAATGAAGAAATAGGGGAGGTGGAATAGGAGACGCCATTTCAAGCAAGAAGAATGGAGACGTGCAGACGAGAAGAAAATGACGCCAGTACACTGTTTGAAGAAGACGACAAAGGCGGCGTAGCTGAATGAAGAAGGAATGAAGCGACGCAGCACGCAGTAGCCACCTTGCTGGGAACAAAGAGCGTCTAGGGTTAGTAGGGTAGGTCTATTAGAAGCAAGAAAAAGACGAACACAAAGAACGAAATGGGTTCTTACAGGTCCTCGTCCCCATTGCTGTGTTGGGGGCTGGCTGGTCCCGACGAAGCAGCAGAAGAAGACGGCCGACGGAGACGTACGCGGCCGGCGGGGACGCCGACCAGCCCGAACACGCGGGTTGGCGCTAAGCGCCGAAGAGAAGAACAATAACCGCACTCCACGGTTACCCAACACACACTGTCTTTATTTTACAGTCGCCTTGAAATCCTAGATGCCAGAGCGGCGCCCCCTGGCATCCTCATATGTCATTCCAAAACTGAAAACCCAGAACACAACATATAGCACAACCGTTCGGACTTGCAGCCGTACAAATTTCAAATATCCATTGCACAAAGCATATTTTTTTGACACATACCCATTTTTTGGCCAACTGTGTGTTGTGTTCAGTTTCGGTTTCGAATTGACATGTGAGGATGCCAGGGGGCGCCGCTCTGGCATCCGGGATTTCAAGGCGACTGTAAATAAAGAGAGTGTGTGTTAGGTAGCCGTGGAGTGCGGTTGTGTGCTTTTCTTTCGGCGCTACGCGCCATCCCGCGTGTTCGGGCTGGTCGATGTCCCCGCCGGCCACGTACGTCTTCGTCGGCCGTCTTCTTCTTCTTCTGCTTCGTCGGGACCAGCCAGCCCCCAACACAGCAATGGCGACGAGGACTTGTAAGAATCCATTTCATTCTCAGTGTTCGTGCTAACCCTAGACGCTCTTTGTTTCCAGCAAGGTGGCTACTGCGTGCTGCGTCGCTTCATTTCTTCATTCAGCTACGCCGCCTCTGCCTTCGTCTTCAAGCAGTGTACTGACGTCATTTTCTTCTCGTCTGCACCTCTCCATTCTTCTTGCTTGAAATGGCGTCTCCCATTCCACCTCCCCTATTTCTTCATTCGCCTGGAGACCCGCCACTTCCGTGGGCGGACTGGAAATTGGTATTTCAGGCTTACGCAGACGCGGTCGGGGAGGACGCCAGCAAGCCCGAGCGTCGCAAGGCCCTGCTGCTCAACGCGTTGGGCCCTGCCGGGTTAAAGCTTTTCTATACTTTGGAAGCCACCAACGCGTCGCCGACGCCAGCGTCGGGCGATGCCTTCAAGGATGCTGTTGCTCTTTTCGATGAGCATTTCAAAGATGTTTCGTGCGATTATCTCGCACGCGTGAAATTCCAAGAAAGGCGACAATTGCCTGGTGAGCCAGTCGCCGAGTTCATTACTTCTCTTCGAACGCTCGCCGCGTCGTGCGGCTTCGGCGCGCTCGAGGACGATATGATCCGCCATCAGCTTTTCATCGGTGTAGCCTCGCAAAACGTCCGCTGCCGCATGCTTCAAAAGGGCTCCTCGATTTCATTATCCGAAGCCCTCTCGATTGCGCGAGAGGACGAGCTTATTCGCTCCCAGTTGGAGCGATTCGCTCTGCATTCAGTGCAGCAACTTTCTGCTGCCGGGGGCCAAGGCGGCGGCTCTTCGTTTCACGAGACGCGTCAACATGGCGGCCCTTCACCTTCGTCTCGGCGCGGTGGCCAACATGGACGCCCGCCTGCACAGTCCTTCCGTGGCGGCCAACATGGCGACCTCTCTGCGTCGCGGGGGCGAGGAAGCCGACAATATGGCGACCCCATTCTGCCAAATTCGGGTGTTCAGGAACAGCACCGAGCTCCTACTTCGCGTTCGCAATTTTCTTCTCCAAGCGCAACCACGCATTGCTTTCGTTGTGGATCGGCTCGGCATTTAGCCAATTTCGCGCAGTGTCCCGCGAGAAACCGCACTTGTCTTGCGTGCGGAAAAATCGGACATTTTCAGTCCGTATGCAATTCCCGTCCAGCAAATCTTCCGGAACCAGTTTCTTCGTCCGCTCCTTCGAGCACTGCACAAACCAATACGGTCACTGTTTTAAATGTGGATGGCCTCCACACTACGCCCGAGCCCAGCATCATAGTTTCAGTGGGCCATGTGCCCTTGTCATTTCTCGTGGACACTGGTGCCTCAGTCTCTTTAATCAGTGCCGCTGACTTCCATAGTCATTTTTCCAACATTCGGCTTTTGCCTTCACACGTCGTTCTACAGACATATTCCAAGGGAACGATTGATAATTTAGGTCAATTTACAGCTCAGGTTTCCTATCGCAGTCGCACTGCTTCCATTACTTTTTATGTAACAGCCAATGGCAGCTCACTTTTGGGACGTGATGCCATCAGGGCTTTGTCCATCAACATCATTGGTGCGTCTATGACGTGTGCTCAAGTCGACGTCCAAGATGATCTTCCGGCCAACGCGCCTTCTGAATTCCACCACCTGTTCACCCGTGAACTGGGTTGTGTGCGCGGTTTTGTGCATAAAGTGATGCGTCGACCAGGTGTGTGCCCTGTGCGTGCCAAGCTGCGCCGCATTCCTCTTCTTCTCCGTGAGCAAGTCTCTGCGGAACTGTCTCGCCTTCAAGCCAGCGGAATCATCGAGCCTGTCTCTGCTTCCGAATGGGTTTCTCCACTGGTCGTCGTCAAGAAAAAAGATGGATCCCTTCGACTATGCGTCGACTTACGAGAACCAAACAAGGCAATCGTCGTAGACGGGTTTCCACTTCCTCACATTGAAGAACTGCTTCATCAGCTCTCCGGAGCGGTGTGTTTCTCCAAGCTGGACCTCGCGTCCGCTTATCACCAAGTTGAACTTTCTGAGTGCAGTAGAGACTTAACCACATTTGTATCGCACGAAGGCTTGTTTCGGTTTCGCCGCGTGTGTTTCGGGCTTGCATCTGCCCCTGCAGTGTTTCAGAAAATGATGTCAATTATTCTTAAGGGTTGTAATGGCGCCCTTTGTTGCTTGGATGATATTTTGGTGTGGGGACGTACTCGCGAAGAGCACGATGCTAACTTGCATACTGTTCTCAACCGCATCAGTGAATGTGGTATGAAACTTAATAACAAGTGCATTTTTTCTGTGAATGAGTTACAATTTCTAGGACATAATGTCAGTTCCCGCGGCTTAACACCTGTTGAATCTAACGTTCAGGCCATTGTCAATGCCCCACGGCCTACAGATGTTAAAACTTTGCAATCTTTTTTAGGTCTTGTTGGTTATTATGCCAAGTTTGTTCCTCACTATGCTGATGTTGTTGAACCACTGCGTACTCTACTTCGTCAAGCACAGCCTTTTAACTGGTCAGCTGAAGCTGAGCAGAGCTTCATTCAAGTTAAGTCAATACTGGCCTCAAAGCCAGCTGTTAGTATTTTCAATGAGAAGCTTCCCATCATCATCACGACAGATGCGTCCGATGTTGGACTAGGAGCAGTGTTTCAACAACTCGGAGATAATCAGCTGATCACTATTGCTTTTGCATCTCGTACATTGACCCCTGCTGAACGCAGATATTCAGTAGGAGAGCGTGAAGCTCTCGCTTGTCTTTTTGCCTGTGAGAAATGGCATGTTTACTTGTGGGGCCGGCACTTCACATTACGTACCGATCACCAAGCACTAGTTGCTCTTCTTTCTGCAGGATCCGAAGGCCGCCGCCCCATTCGCATTTCCCGTTGGTGTGCCAAACTCATGTATTATAATTTCAGTGTTCAATATTGTAAGGGTTCTAATAACGTGGTTGCTGATGCACTGTCGCGCCTTCCTCTTCAGATACCGGTTACTGAAGAGCGGGATGAGGAAGTTGTTTCATTAGTTACTTCCTGCATTACTAAAGCTGAACTTCAGGCAGCTACAGCTGCAGATTCCACTTTGTCTCAAGTTCTCAAATATTTACTTGAAGGATGGCCTTCCAAAGGTGCTCTTGCTTCTGAATTCTTGCCTTACTTCACAGTCCGACAGGAACTGTCTTGTGTCGAGGACTTGCTTTTCCGCGATGAACGCGTGATTCCCCCTGCTTCTTTCCGTAACAAGCTAATACAGCTTGCCCATGAGACCCATCCAGGCATTGTCCGCACCAAACAGAATCTCAGAGACAGGTACTGGTGGCCAGCCTTAGATAAGCAGGTCGAGCATGCAGTTTACAACTGCCATATATGTCAGGCAGCTGACAAGTCTGCCAAACCTGCATTTTCTCCGTTGCAGCCAGTTCAGTGGCCTGATCGGCCTTGGCAAAAACTCGGCATGGACATCATCGGTCCTTTGCATAATGTTCCGCAAAATGCCCGGTTCATTGTTTCTCTCATTGACTACCATTCCAAATGGCCAGAAATTTGTTTCACACATACGGTTACTTCTGAGGTCATCATTGAGTTCCTGTCTTCAATCTTCAGCCGGGAAGGTTTTCCTGATGCCATAGTTACGGACAATGGTCCACAGTTTCAGTCCCAACATTTCGAGGCTTTTCTTTCACAACGAGGAATTCAGCACTTGAGGTCATCAGTGTTCTATCCCCAATCAAATGGGCAAATCGAGCGCTTTAATCGCGTTCTGAAGGAACATATCCAAATCGCCCAATTAGAGCACCGTCCCCTCAAGCAAGTCTTGACGGAATGTTTAGCTTCGTACAGGTTCACACCACAAGGCACCACTGGAGTGTCTCCTGCTCAACTTCTCCACGGTAGGCAACCGCGAGTTTCTCTCGACATAGTCTCTTTGCCTCGTAACATAGCAGTGTCTTCTCCTGATCAAATCCGCCCCAGGATTTTTTCTCGTCAACAAGCAATGAAAAAGTATGTCGACACCCGTCGAGGTGCAAAGCAGTCCAAAGTTCGCACTGGCGATCTAGTCAAGGTTCGTGTGCCAGGCAAGCGGCCCGAGTATCGCGGTCCTTACAAAGTCTTGGGTCAGGTTAGCCCCACTTCTTTCCGCTTAAGTGATGGTAACATCTGGAATGCTTCGCGCCTTGTTATTTTTCATACGGATTCGCCTTCAACACCTAAAAGTCTTCCTCATCACGTTCCGTCCACGCCTTTCAACTACGCCTCAGATTATTACCTGTGGCCTCCATGTACAGGCATTTCTTCTTCAAGGGGGGAGGAGTTACCAGTCGGTGTCGCTGGTTCAAGTACACCAAGTCACACGGTTCACTTCGAACCTTCAGATACGGCTGAGACCGTTGAAACAGACTCCGGCCCGCAAAGTTCTTCCGGAGCTCATGCTGCGAGCTCTGATGAGACCCAAAATTTTAACGCCCGTTCAGAGCCATCACAATCTTCCACTCAAGGTGCAGAGACACCTCATTCTACACCCAAAAGGGCCCGCCCTAAGCGGAAGCGGCAGAAGCCGCGTCGGTTCGAAGATTATGTAATGTAGAACTCTTGTTCCGAACAGTTGTGTACATTTTTTTGTTTCTGAGTGCATTTTCAGGACTTGTAGTGTGTGAGTTCGGTGTGCCGTGTTTTGAATTTTCATATGTCCTAACGTACATACCTTGTATATACTTTTGTATTGATCATGTATAAATATAAACAGTGTATAGGTGTGCTTTTTTCGAGGAGGGGATGGTTGTTGTGTTCAGTTTCGGTTTCGAATTGACATGTGAGGATGCCAGGGGGCGCCGCTCTGGCATCCGGGATTTCAAGGCGACTGTAAATAAAGCGAGTGTGTGTTAGGTAGCCGTGGAGTGCGGTTGTGTGCTTTACTTTCGGCGCTACGCGCCAACCCGCGTGTTCGGGCTGGTCGATGTCCCCGCCGGCCACGTACGTCTCCGTCGGCCGTCTTCTTCTTCTTCTGCTTCGTCGGGACCAGCCAGCCCCCAACACAGCACTGTGTTCTTCATTTTCAGTAGGCCAGTGATGAGCAGTGTACCTTACCCAATTTATGTGGCGCATACCGTTTATGATGAGAGTGATCTCATATAGGCCACACATATCCCTGTGGCACATACCTGTTTCTTGAACTGTGTCCATTATCAGTAGACCAGTGGTGAGCAGTGGAATTTACCCAACTTCTGTGGTGCATAACGCTTTTGATGATGATGATAGTTATCTGATATACGGCACACATATTTCTGTGGCACATACCCGTTCTTGGGCTGTGTCCTTCATTTTCAGTAGAGTAGTGGTGAGCAGTGTAACTTACCCAATTTGTGTGGCGCATACCGTTCATGATGATGATAGTTTTCTGATATAGACCACACATATTTCTGTGGCACATACCTGTTTCTTAGGCTAACTGTGTCTCCTGCATTTTCAGTAGGCCAGTGATGAGCAGTGTAACTAACCCAATTTATGGGGCGCATACCGTTTATGATTATAGTGATCTCATATAGGCCACACATATTCCTGTGGCATATACCCTTTTCTTGAACTGTGTCCATTATCAGTAGATCAGTGGAGAGTTGTGGAATTTGCCCAAATTCAGTGGAATTTACCCAACTTCAGACAACGTAGTCGACCTGGTCACTTATGTCCAACACGAGAAAGGCCGTAAGCGTCTCTGCGCATCTTTGTTCCTAGACGTCAAAGGGGCGTATGACAACGTTACGCATGAAGCTGTTCTCACCGCTTTCGAAAATGTAGAAGTAGGTGGTCGGATGTATCGCTGGATACGTAGTTATTTATCAATGCAATCCTGCTTTGTGAGCACTGAAGACGGTCAAACCTCTCCAAATTACAGCCACCGTGGCGTCCCCCAGGGTGGCGTTCTGAGCCCTGTGCTGTTCAACCTTACGTTAATTGCTCTCACTGAGCATCTTCCAAGCACGGTCAGGCTATCAATGTACGCAGATGATATCTACGTTTGGATATCGGCTGTAACACGCCTGCAGTTACGAGGGAGAATTCAAAAAGCTGCTACTGAAACATATTGCTACCTCCGAAATCGAGGCTTGGAAATTTCTTTCGATAAATGCGCCCTTGTAGCTTCTACTGAAAAGCCTATGGAATAGTACACTATAAGCATCAATGGTCAAACTGTACCATACGTTTGATCGCACAAGTTCTTGGGCATCATAATTGTCAGGAATCTATCATGGAGCGATCACGTTTCGTACATGAAGAAATGGTTAATGGACATCTGTAATATACTGAAGTTCTTTGCAGGAAAAACTTGGGGAATGTCTCCCAGTGCAATGCTACAGCTGTACAGAGTACTTTTTCTCGGTTTCCTGCGGTACAGTTTACCGGCATTGACCAATGCAAGCAAAACAAGCCTTCGAACGCTACAGAGTTTTCAGTCCCAGGCACTCCGGATTTGCCTCGGCTTGCCTCGTAGTGCGTAGACAATGGCTACTACTATGACCACCTCATCACGACACATATCGACGTTGAGGCACTCAAGACACATATAAGGCATATTGCTCGGACACCCTGCCACCACCTAGCCTCTTTACCAGCAGACAGACCACGTTCGTCATTTTGCCAAACGCTCACCAGATATCGCGATTCTTTGACAACAAGCTTCACAACCGCCGCCAGGCCTTCGATTCCTCCCTGGTGCCTGACTCAGGCTAACATCAGGCTAACTATACCTGGCATCTAGAAAAAAAGCAGATATGTCGTCACCTTCTCTTAGACAGCTTGATCTGCTCTTGTTATACGAGACGTATCAAGGATGTATACACGTATACACCGACGGCTCTGTTTTACAGTAGAGTTCAACGGCATCATTTGTTATACCGATAAAAGACACGACAAGAAAATTCAAGACCGCCCACCTTAAGGCATCAACGGGAGCAGAGCTCACAGCTCTTCGTGCGGCATTGCAATTCATCAGCGATCAACAGCCACAAAATGGACAATTTTCAGTGACTCAAAGGCGGCACTGCAATCCCTTTTATCACCTTTACGCCATGGCCCGTACGAACAGCTGGTATTTGAAATTGCAGAAAAGACTCACCAATTCATTGAGAAAGGACATGAAATAGCCTTTCAATGGCTTCCAAGTCATTGTGGAATAATTGGCAATGAACGGGCCGATCGAGCTGCCAGTTCTGCCCATACTGAAAGCGATCAAATATCAATTCCGCTTTCCAGAACTCACGCTTCACGGAAACTCCGCATGCTTGCTCGCAAGCGCACCACGTCACAATGGAACGAGTCACATTTCATCCATGCACTGTTAGGTACTCTAGACCCAGCTCTCAGTCTTCGACTTCCTCCGGAATTACGCCGACGAGACGTTACTATGCTGTGCAGATTATGGTTGGTCGTCGCATTTACCAATGCGTACGCGTTCCGCATAGGAATGCAGCAGTGTCAGCCGCATAGGCTGACACTGCTGCATGCGACCGTTGTGGCAGTGATGAAACAACCTGGCACATTCTGTGTGAATGCCCACAACACTGCTCGCAGAGACAGTCACTCTGCAATGCACTAGATGAACTGGACAACCAGCCACTTTCGGAAGAAAGAATCCTGCGCTGCCGACATGACATTATGTCGCAGAAGAAGGCTGTGAAGGCGCTCTTGCGCTTCTTGCGTTCAACCGGCCTGTCCAAACGACGGTGATCGGAACTCCCTGAATGTGTGCGCATGTGGTTTTTTTAATTTATTTTATATCTCTATATCTCTATCCTCTTTCCGACTCTTTTCTCCACCCCCGTACAGGGTAGCAAACCAGTTCGTCTAGGCTAACCTCCTTGTCTCTTCCTTTTGTTTATTTCTCTCTCTACCCAACTTCAGTGGCCCATAACGTTTATGATGATGATAGTTATCTGATATCATCATCATCATCAGCCTGACTACGTCCACTGCAGGACAAAGGCCTCTCCCATGTTCTGCCAGTTAACCCGCTCCTGTGCTTGCTGCTGCCAATTTATACCCGCAAATTTCTTAATCTCATCTGCCCACCTAACCTTCTGTCTCCCCCTAACTCGCTTGCCTTCTCTGGGAATCCAGTTAGTTACCCTTAATGACCAGCGGTTATCCTGTATACGCGCTACATGCCTGGCCTATGTCCATTTCCTCTTCTTGGTTTCAACTATGATATCCTTAACACACGTTTGTTCCGTAATCCACTCTGCTCTTTTCTTGTCTCTTAAGGTTACACCTACCATTTTTCTTTCCATTGCTCCTTGCGTCGTCCTCAATTTAAGCTGAATCCGCTTTGTAAGTCTCCAGGTTTCTGCTTCGTAGCTAAGTACCGGCAAGATACAGCTGTTGTATACCTTCTTCTTGAGGGATAGTGTCAATCTACCTGTCATAATTTGACAGTGCTTGCCAAATGTGCTCTAACCCATTCTTATTCTTTTAGTTACTTCAATCTCGTGGTTCGGATCCGCGGTTATTACCTGCCCTAAGTAGACATAGTCTTTTACAATTTGAAGTGCACTATTACCTGTCTCGAAGCGCTGCTCTTTTTTGAGGTTGTTGTACATTATTTTCGTTTTCTGTAGATTAATTTTAAGACCCACCTTTTTGCTCTCCTTGTCTAACTCCGTAATGATGAGTTGCAATTCATCCCCTGAGTTACTCAGCAATGCAATGTCATCGGCGAAGCACAGGTTACTAAGGTACCCTCCATTAACTCTTAACCCCAACTGTTCCCATTCAAGGCTTTTGAACACCTCCTGTAAGTACACGGTAAATAGCATTGGGGAGATTGTGTCCCCTGCCTTACACCCTTCTTGATTGGTATTCTGTTGCTTTCTTTATGAAGCACTGTAGTAGCAGTTGATCACCTGTATATTTCTTCCAGGATGTTTATATATACTTCATCGACGCCCTGATTCCGCAGTGTCTGCATGACGGCTGATATTTCTACTGAATCAAACGCCTTCTCGTAATCTATGAAGGCTATGTATAGAGCTAGCAGTGAGAGGGCAAGTACAGGAATTCAGTCTCGCTTCAGAACAGGTACTCGGCTCTTAGTGAGGAAACCAACCTTAGTGTAGATACAATGAATGATAACCTGACGAGTATCATTATCGAGTGTGCAGTGGAAGTTGGAGGCCGGGACACTGGCTAGCTTTCCCAGGAAACGAAGAATCTCATTAAGAAGCGTCAAATCATGAGAGTCGCAAGTACAACAGACAAAATAGAACTGGCAGAGCTTTCGAAGTTGAATAATAGGCGTCAGTTATGCGATATAAGAAGGTATAACATGGAGAGAATTGAACACGCTCTGAAAAACGGAGGAAGCGTCAAAGATATCTGATATGCGCCACACATATTTCTGTAGCCCATACCCATTTCTTGGGCTGTG
Organism: Rhipicephalus annulatus; assembly: GCA_013436015.1. Lineage (NCBI taxonomy): Eukaryota > Metazoa > Arthropoda > Arachnida > Ixodida > Ixodidae > Rhipicephalus > Rhipicephalus annulatus. The sequence continues at coordinate 50,671 of WOVY01010552.1, read as the reverse complement.
TCCTTCATTTTCAGTAGAGCAGTGGTGAGCAGTGCAACTTACCCAATTTGTGTGGCGCATACCGTTCGTGATGATGATGATTTTCTGATATAGACCACACATATTTCTGTAGCACATACCCGTTTCTTGGGCAAACTGTGTCCTTCATTTTCAGTTGACCAGTAAAGAGCAGTGTAACTTACCCAATTTATGTGGCGCATACCGTTTATGATGATAGCTATCTCATATAGGTCACACATATTCCTGTGGCACATACCCGTTTCTTGAGCTGTGTTCATTGTCAGTAGGCCAGTGGTGAGCTGTGGAACTTACCCAACTTCAGTGGCGCATACCGTTTATTATAGTTATCTCATATGGACCACACATGTTCATTTGGCACATACCCGTTTCTTGAGCTGTGTCCATTATCAGTAAACCAGTGGTGAGCAGTGTAATTTACCAAACTTCATTGGCGCATACTGTTTATGATGATGATAGTTATCTGATATACGCCACACATATATTCTGTGGCCTATATCCATTTCTTGGGCTGTGTCTTTCATTTTCAGTAGAGCAGTGGTGAGCAGTGTAACTTACCCAATTTGTGTGTCGCATACCTTTCATGATGATCATGGTTTTCTGATATAGACCACACATATTCCTGTGGCACATACCCGTTTCTTGAGCTGTGTCCATTATCAGTAGACCAGTGGTGAGCAGTGGAATTTACCAAACTTCAGTGGCGCATACTGTTTATGATGATGTTAGTAAACTGATATACGCCACACATATATTCCGTGGCCCATACCCATTTCTTGGGCTGTGTCCTTCATTTTCAGTAGAGCAGTGGTGAGCAGTGTAACTTACCAAATTTGTTTGGCGCATACCATTCATGTGATGATGGTTTTCTGATATAGACCACACATATTTCTGGGGCACATACCCGTTTCTTGGGCTAACTGTGTCCTTAATTTTCAGTAGACCAGTAATAAGCAGTGTAACTTACCATATTCACGTGGCGCCTACCGTTTATGATAGTTATCTCATATAGACCACACATATTCCTGTGGCACATACCCATTTCTTGAACTGTGTCCATTATCAGTAGACCAGTGGCGAGTAGTGGAATTTACCCAACTTCAGTGGTGCATAACGTTTATGATGATGATGGATTATCAGTAGACCAGTGGCGAGTAGTGGAACTTACCCAACTTCAGTGGTGCATAACGTTTATGATGATGATGGTTTTCTAATATAGACCACACATATTTCTGTGACACATATCCGTTTCTTAGGCTAACTGTGTCCTTCATTTTCAGTAGACCAGTAATGAGCAGTGTAACTTAACCAATGTATGTGGCGCATACCGTTTATGATGATAGTTATCTCATATAGGTAACAGATATTCCTGTGGCACATACCAGTTTCTTGAGCTGTGTTCATTATCAGTAGACCAGTGATGAGCAGTGGAAATTACCCAACTACAGTGGCGCGTAAAGTTTATGATGATGATAGTTATCTGATATACGCCACACATATATTTTGTGGCCCATACCCATTTCTTGGGCTGTGTCCTTCATTTTCAGTAGAGCAGTGGTGAGCAGTGTAACTTACCCAATTTGTGTGTCGCATACCTTTCATGATGATGATGGTTTTCTGATATAGACCACACACATTCCTGTGGCACATACCCGTTTCTTGAGCTGTGTCCATTATCAGTAGACCAGTGGTGAGCAGTGGAATTTACCAAACTTCAGTGGCGCATACTGTTTATGATGATGTTAGTTAACTGATATACGTTACACATATTTCTGTGGCACATACCCGTTTCTTGGATTGTGTCTTTCATTTTCAGTAGAGAGGTGGTGAGCAGTGCAACTTACCCAATTTGTGTGGTGCATACCTTCAATGATTACGATGGCTTTCTGATATAGACCACACATATTTCTGGGGCACATACCCGTTTCTTGGGCTAACTGTGTCCTTAATTTTCAGTAGACCAGTAATAAGCAGTGTAACTTACCATATTCACGTGGTGCCTACCGTTTATGATAGTTATCTCATATAGACCACACATATTCCTGTGGCACATACCCGTTTCTTGAACTGTGTCCATTATCAGTAGACCAGTGGCGAGTAGTGGAATTTACCCAACTTCAGTGGTGCATAACGTTTATGATGATGATGGATTATCAGTAGACCAGTGGCGAGTAGTGGAATTTACCCAACTTCAGTGGTGCATAACGTTTATGATGATGATGGTTTTCTAATATAGACCACACATATTTCTGTGACACATATCCGTTTCTTAGGCTAACTGTGTCCTTCATTTTCAGTAGACCAGTAATGAGCAGTGTAACTTAACCAATGTATGTGGCGCATACCGTTTATGATGATAGTTATCTCATATAGGTAACAGATATTCCTGTGGCACATACCAGTTTCTTGAGCTGTGTTCATTATCAGTAGACCAGTGATGAGCAGTGGAAATTACCCAACTACAGTGGCGCATAAAGTTTATGATGATGATAGTTATCTGATATACGCCACACATATATTTTGTGGCCCATACCCATTTCTTGGGCTGTGTCCTTCATTTTCAGTAGAGCAGTGGTGAGCAGTGTAACTTACCCAATTTGTGTGTCGCATACCTTTCATGATGATGATGGTTTTCTGATATAGACCACACACATTCCTGTGGCACATACCCGTTTCTTGAGCTGTGTCCATTATCAGTAGACCAGTGGTGAGCAGTGGAATTTACCAAACTTCAGTGGCGCATACTGTTTATGATGATGTTAGTTAACTGATATACGCTACACATATTTCTGTGGCACATACCCGTTTCTTGGATTGTGTCTTTCATTTTCAGTAGAGACGTGGTGAGCAGTGCAACTTACCCAATTTGTGTGGTGCATACCTTCAATGATTACGATGGCTTTCTGATATAGACCACACATATTTCTGTAGCACATACTCGTTTCTCGGGCTAACTGTGTCCTTCATTTTCAGTAGACCAGTAATGAGCAGTGTAACTTCCACAATTTATATGGCGCATACCGTTTATGATGATAGTTATCTCGTATAGGCCACACATATTCCTGTGGCACATACCCTACCTGTTTCTTGAGCTGTGTCTATTATCAGTAGACCAGTGGAGAGAAGTGGAATTTACCCAACTTCTGTGGCGCATAACGTTTATGATGATAGTTATCTGGTATAGGCCACACATATTTCTGTGGCACATACACATTTCTTGGGTTAACTTTGTCCTTCATTTTCAGTAGACTAGTAAGGAGCAGTGTAACTTACCCAATTTATGTGGCGCATACCCGTTTATGATGGTGATAGTTTCTTGGAACGGGGTGAACAAAGGACGATTTGTTGGACTAATATTTTAAGCATGATGAATTATTACTGTTCATAACGAACACAGCTTGTGCACTGTATACGTCGAGATCACATCACATCACCGAAAAATTTCTTCTTCCGCTCACTAACCTGTGTGCTCTGGTGCCTTCTCATATACGAAGCTCCAGCGCTGTAGGTGGCGACAACGCCTCAGGAAGCCGGGCGGGCGCAGGCATGAAGGCAGACGCTAAATGAATTTATCGATACCATTTGCCATGGCGCACTCCAGCTTTGTGAACCAACCACGCTGGCTGGGACGTGTGTAGTTTACAGGGAAAGCTGTTATGAGATTACAAGGGCCAATTTTGGTGCCGTGGTTGTTCACCGCTACCGCCACCGGGGCCGCTGCCATCGCCAGTGTCTGTAAGCGCTATCGTGTGAAATAGCAGCAAAAAGATAATGAATGAAAAACCACCAGGCCTGCGCGGAACGCGCAGCACAGTCACAGTGAAAGCTGTAAGAGCGGCCTTTCAGAGCCTTTGCTAAACACTACTTGGGTGATTGTTACAAGCGCACTTGCAGTGTATCCACTACGTCACAAATCATCTTAATTTTTGTGTGGTAGGGAGGCATTCACTTTGCCATCCTTCGTGATTTTTTGCAGATGCATGGTCCCCGCTACTACTTGCAAGAAATGTGCCATTTTAAATGCTGTGGCTGATGAAGATGAAGAAAAATGCTCGAAGCTTTTGTAATAGGTTGGAGCATTTGACAACCCACTCGTTGCGCAATTCACACAGTGTGACTCCTGGTTGTTGCTTTGCTGTTCTGAAATGCTTTATTATTCATATTAACGAGATTCTTTTTCCACAACAAGAGTGCTCAAGGTCAGTTCGCAGTGAAATTTTAGGCAGTGGCGTGGCTCTGTGGTAGTACACTTGGCTGGTACGCAGGAGGCTCGGGTTAGAATCTTAATGTGGTTTTCATTTACTTAATTTATTTTTATTTTGCGCAATAATGGTTACGGACCCCGGCGGCGGCGGACAACTACGGCACATGCGACCCTGGTTGTGATCTCATAACAGTGTCGCTTAAAAAATACCTAGGGCCAAATGGGAGTTGAACCCTGGCCTTCTGCCTGGCAGCCCACCCAGTAATCAACCACAGGGCCGCTCTTCTTTAGATGCGAAGCAGCTTATGGCGGAGTTCAAACCGGTGTGTAACGTGACCATCCTTACTGCGGATTCACCAACTCTCCCACCTCTCCTGGTGGAAGTGGTGGCAGAGGCTTCGTTTCGTTTCTCCTCTCCCGTTTATCACTCCGCCACAGCTGTGTGATCGACCGACCGACCAACCAACCAACCGACCGACCTACGCCTCCTCTATTTTATCAATGCCAACCAGATGGGTCCAATCCAGCCATTCACCACACTCTCGTCTAGCCCTTTCCTGCTCTCGCCCATCGCCTAGGCTTCACGTGTGCTTTGCGGTCATGGGGGAGAGAGCCCCTTATGCAGCGCCTCACGACGAAAATCATATGAAGTAATTATTTGTTCGGTTGTGTACTGATCTATGAGGTGGCGTCATGCGTTCTTCGTGTTCTCATTATTGGCGGTCAGGCTGGCTCTGTAAAGGATATGGTGTTTTAAGATAGCGTATCACCGTTCGTGGCGCTATGCGGGCAGCTAATGGGGAAGCACCACTGCAACGCTACAGCATGCGCTGCGCCGTGAAGCGGCGGTGGCGTTGCTTCGAGCTAAAAAGGAGGGGCCCGAGGGAAAAAATGTGACAGACGTATGGTATTAGAGTGGGTAAGTAGAGCTTCGCCTTTAGGAGTTCAACGCAATAGCGACATCCATTTCGAAGGGCGTACTTCAAAAACATATTGCATGAAACCTTTCCGAGTTTGCTATTCACCCACTACGTGGCCTTAAGGGAATAGGAGCACTAGCTTGTGTGCCTTTTATTGTGAGGTTCTGGGTATAAACCACGGAACCATTATCATAATCACGTATTCTGATGCCCGTTGGCAACGGACGCTTGTACCACGCATTACTACTGCAGTATTTCATGTTGCATTGTGAAGCATGTATACAGGACGCGTGGGTTGGTGAAGCGTGAAAGCTAGTTTCACTGCATTTACAAGCAGAGGAAGCAGAGGAAGTAGTTTGCTTGCGTGTTTAAAAAAAAAGGCTCCAAAAAGGCCAATCTCCGCTTTCTCTGAGCCTGTGCTGCGCGTTGCGAGCAGGCCTAGCGGGTTTTTTTAACGAATAACCGAACATGCTTTATGCAGGCCTTATTATGGCAAACTGTAAAATAATTGTGACGGCTTACGGTCCGAGAACAATTACAAGGCACGCTGCAGTGGCGGGCTCTGGAAATTTCGATCACCTGGGATTCTTTAACATGCACCTAATAATAAGCTTACTGGCCTTTAGCATTTGAACTCCCTCTATAGATGTGGTCTCTGAGATGGCAAACCAAGTCACTTGCACTTAACATGTACATTTAACGAATATCGGAATAATGTGTGTAATAATAGCTTACAAGAGTGGGTTTTGGGAGGTGGAGGTTCAACAGTACTTTTCGAACCACTACCCCAGGCGATGATATTGCTTTTAACGACGGCAAGGCCCTGCGAACAATGTCCGTCGCAGAATATTCCTTGAACGGTCTACCCTTATTCAGATCGGTAGACCACTTACGACAAGCGTTTCACAGCACGCAGCAGCGTTAGAACGCAATAACGGCAGCGCGAGACGGCTTGATTGGAGCTATACGAACGGCAAGACGTGCAATATCCGGTTGCCGTGTCGCATTGCTGCATTCACCGACGTCGTCGCGGCAGTCATTCTGTATGAGCACAAGACCTCGCCGGACAGTACAGCCAGTGCTCTTGGCAACATTTTATTTTCACTTGCACATAAGATAAAAAGAATCACTCTGGAACAAGCTGCGGAACACTGTGGAAGCTTCCACTCGTGGAATGCGTACAGAATCTCGCTTCGGGACTCTTCCATACAACAGGAACCGAGTGTAAGCGGGGATGAGCCGTTGCGGCAGAATAGGCGCTGTTTTCGGAACCACTTGCGGGCGCTATAGAGCTGCTAGGCGAGGTTGTTGGAATCACTGGACTTCTTTCGCTGAGGTGAGCTGGTGGCCGCGTGCTCATCGACTCCGCCCAATTTGTCGCCCTGTTTTGGTTCGTCCAGCTTCGGCTTCTTGCGGCGAGGGCGCAATGGCGGCGCCGGGCGGCGGCTGATGGGGTGACTGTCGGTGGTGTCGGCGGCTTCCTCAGCCGCATCCTCGGCCGACGCGGCGACGGAGAGTACGTGTTTCCACTGCTCGAGCGTCGCCGAGGTCCCGACGTTGTTCTGTCGCGTCAGCCATTTGGCCAGATGTTTAAGCCACACAGCGTTCGTACGAGGCTTGAACCGCTCGGCAAAGATTCTGTGAAGCCACCACACCCGACGGGAATAATTCTTATAGAGAGAACGACATGCATCCGCGAAAGGCTTTAAAAAACACCCGACAGCGCTTTGACGCATCCACAAAGCATTCGTGTGCGACAAACTCGTAACAGAAGACTTCTTCGCAAAACGATGCATGACGTTATGAGGGAGTGCGATAGAAGGTAAACCATGAAAATATGGAAAAAGAAAGGGCGGAAAAGAACGAGTAAAGATGATAAAACGAATGGTAGAGATATACTAAAGAAGGCACGAGAAGTCTACAAACAATTAACGCTCATTTAAAAAGATTTTTATCTCTTTTTAGGCGGCACAAACAATGAAGTCGCCACTATTTTTCTTATACCACAGACTCAAAGAACTTTTCTTTCTATCCTCACGTGAAGAGATCCATTCCCTGGAATAAGCTACGATTAAGGTGAAAGCCTTCCTCGATGTTGAAGCGGTTGGTATTAAGCAGGTTGTGCGAAGTCATCAAGAGGGCGACGCAGAGGCATACCGCCAGCTGCTTTCCAGTATAGTATTCCTGGTCTAGTCTACTCCTTATGGCATTTGATTGACGAAAAAAATTAAAATTGCAAAGCTTTCAGTGCCGAAACCACGCCTTGATTAACAAGATGATTATCAGTAACACCGCACAGGCCAACTCCAGAGTTATTTTGACCTCATAGGTCATTTAACATCCGCCTGAATTCCAGAACACGAACTTTTTTGCGTTGCGCCACCATCGAAATGCGACTGCTGAAGCTACAACCAAACCAAAGACGTCAGTAACGTGATGCCGTAACCACCAAGGTATGCCCCATTGGACGAAACTTGAGAGCCCACTGCACTAGAAGCGATGTCGCTGGGCTAGTTTGTTCGTATTTACATGTTTGACAAACGCACACCTCGGACGGGGCAGTAAAGTAACTACAGGGCACGCGTTAGCTTGTCAAACGTGCAACAAGGTCAAACACGTGATCACTAGTACTACTCACCGAAACAGAAGGTGCGCGGTAGTAATTATTACCTAATGTGGCTACCTAGTTAGGCTTACCGACAAAAAAATAATGTGAACCAGGTCTTGAATATGTACAGCTTCAGCCTTTTTCGGGAAAATAACACGTGCTCATCTTGAGGAGGCTGAAGAAAGGCGAGGCATTACCTATGTGGCAATCTTTCTTCCGTGTAGTCACAAGAAGAGGTGCCCATTGATTTCACAGAGTGTATGACTCGGCTGACAAGCATACGTCTTATGAACGGATGGCTCACCCCAGCGTGTCAGCAATCTTGTCGAACACTTGAAGCTCTTTTTTGTCCACGATGGGCTGACGGTGGTGGCTCAAGTCAGTGTACTTGGCTGTTCCATCTGCACAGAAGAGATGAAAAAACTATGTCGTTCAAGTGAGCGCGCATGTGCATTATAGCCCGGCCGCGTCGATTGGCAGTAGCTGCAACGTTGTTCAACAGGTGGCGCAGCAATGTGCTCCGCCTAGGGTACCGTGTACTTCTAGTAGACTCTACCTAGGGTTTCTCAATGCGTGCGCCTTCCTCCCTCTGCTGCATTTAAGGGTGGAGAGAACTGCGTCGTCTGCTATAGAGTCCGCCATTACGATGCCCTCTCCGCAAGCTACCTATAGTCACGACGGCTAGCCAACGAGTGTTGCGCGGCTGCATACAGAGTTTGTTGCGTCAAAACGTGTGGGACTTAAACAACATGAGAGAATTACAAAGTTGTTTTTTTTCCATTGGGAGTGTGAAGGTCTTAGATATCTAGTCTCTAGTCGTTATTTTTAAAGTGACATTAGCAGCTGAAGCTGCTCGAAGCAGAAAAATACGGTTGATGCAAGCCACGTCAACACCTTGAATTAGCGTCTTTTTGGGCTAGTCGCTAACTATTTATACAGGTTAAAGGTGTAAACACCCGAACCTAAGTCACATGAGCCGTCAATGTGTCTGTGTGTTATGTGCATTCCAGAAAAGTGTAAAAACAGTTTGCCATTTGCCAACTGGCTGGACAAAAAAGAATAAAAAATACGTGCTATCGAGAGAAAGGAGAAAAAATCACAGCATCTCCACGGAGTGAATGATTATGTGTGGGGCGAAGCGTTTATCCGTGCTTCCATCCGTGCTTCTTTCCATGCGTCCGTTCATGCGTCCGTTCGTGTGTCCAGCTTATCCACGGACCACAGCATAGCACAGATGGACAAACGCTTCGTTCCACTCATCATCATTCATGAAGTGAGGGGCAAAGCGTACGTTCCGTATGTTCTCGCTTCCGTCCGTCCGTGCACCTGTCTGTCCGTCCATCTGTCTGTCACACTAGCGCCACATGCTGAGTAAGTCATGCAACTAGGTGGTTGCGGACCGGTCACAGAAATTCATGGACAAACCACGGCTTGAGAAGCTTCGCCCCCAGAACTGTGATTGCGTGCCATATTTTCATATATTGTTCTTGAATTATTCAATAGCTACCTCATTTGCAGACCACGCCCTGCAACGCACACGTTTTTTTCATCTCTCATACCTTACTGCAAACAGCAGATTGGCAAGAAATTGTTGAAAACATATCATGCTATTTGGTGATACACATATGTGGACTTTATGGCATTGAATCATGGCTCGCACTCGGACATTGACTGTCAAAAGAGGTATAGCGTGTTTTGTATAGGATATGGAAAATTAGAAATTTTTAAAGCGTTAATTGACATCGTTCAAATGAAGCGACCACATGACTTTACAACAATGAGCAAGCAAATTGCATTTAATATACGGCAATATCTGATGCCACAGCTTTATTTGAACGATAACTTTATTATACTTTTAAAACAAGCGTTATAACTCACTGCAAGTTAACCGGAGTGCATGTCTTGGTTCCACTTCCAATGTTTCTTGTTGTTTCTAGCTGGCGCAGGTTAATGCGCAGCTTTACTCGTGCATAACTTGATACCAACATTTTTTCCAGAGAACCCTTCTATTGCTGGCATGCCTGTGCGCTGCACTTCGCCCTTTTGATTGAATATTCAGTTACAGCTTTGGCACATCAGGGTGAATAGGTTGTCTGCTCAGGATGTGATTTCTTTCAAGTCCTCTTTGCAAGATATCAGCGAGCTCATAACCTGACCCCTCGGATAACACAATTCTCGCCATCCTGAATCTACTGCTTCAGTGCAGTTAAATATGCGTGTTTATGACTCGCCGAGCCCTTCATTGCAGCCCTGCACTGCCCACAATCCGTTTTCTTCAAGATTCCTTACAGAAGGAATCCACCTATATGGTGCAAAATGCTACAATCTATTGAAGTCAACGCTTCAATGAAAATATTTCCCACGTCATGAATTTCCTCTTCAGTATCTCCACAAGACTCTATTTTTCATTGGGAAATCATGTCAACCAGGTACTGTGAGTCACCATTTTCATAACTAGAGTTAACCGGCATGTGCGAAAACTGGCTGATGCATACAGCTTTAAAGCGCATTTCGTGTCATTCGCGTTAGGAATGCGCGCACAGACGGACGCACAGACGGACCGACGCATAGAAGAACGCAGGGGGGGACGAATGGACGGACGCACAGACGCACGGACAGATGGGTGGATGCACGAACTAACGCAGGGACGGATTAATGGACGGGCGTATGGACGGATGGGCGCATGTAAGCACGGACGGACTGATGAACGCTTCGCCCCACTCACCATCATTCACTCCATGGATATCCTGTGACACCATTGTAATTGACATGCAATGCAATGCAACTTGCTACTACGACTATGACGAATATGACGATACGCGACATACGACCCATGGCGTAAAGAAATAGTTGAAGGCGCCGGCAGCAACAAGCGCACAACGTAGGCGCACATCTTTGCGCAATCGCAGCTTGTGTACAAGAAGCGATTGAGAACAACGCATTTTGTGCGATCCAAAATGAACAAGTTAAATAGGCATGTACAGAGCTTGCAAATGAACGCGTATTTTACCCGGTGCACTGGTGATTGCAAATAAGCCCGATCGGAATCAAGTTTCTCAACAGTGATAAGCATAGTTCTGCAGCTGGTGTACGACAGTCAATCACATCAAGCTTTATCGCAATTGAAAGTGCCCGTGTGACAGTGCTTTAAGTTATAACTCTCGAAATGCTGAAATGGCATAAGTTACGCTGCACGAACACGAGCGGTCTTTGGGTTGCCACTTCCATGCTTGGTCTATACAAGCCACAAGAGTCGCCTCTTCGGATCTTTCGGGAATCTGAACATCCTGTAGCCATTTCGCGAGTGGTTTGTGCACTGGGGCACGCAACACTCAGGCATTTTGCCCGAGAAAAAGCCGCGCACGTGTCTTACTCAACCAGCCGCGACTAGACGGGGGGAGCAGAATGACGGCCGCCGATCGGAAGGCGGCACTCACCCCTTCAAAGAGTGGTTATACCCTCCAAGGGGGCGCGCGCATCGAAGGACCCTAGCTCCGCCATAGAGTTACTCTACTCCGCCGAAACAAGAGGGGCCTCCGCTCCTCTGCAGGGTCCGCTGACCCGCTGAGACGCTCTGCCTCATTCTTTGGCGTAAGCTGAATGTGGGAAAGTGTTGCCGTTTCAATCATGGGCTATTATCCTTCCACTGGCCACATTGTAGTGGCCAGTCGTCAATATATAAACTGCTCCCGTTGATAACTATTGCTAACATTGTCTCGGCAACCAAACCATGATTGGCTGCAGAGACGTGAAAGGTGAGCAATAGTTATTAAAGCTCTCGGTTCGTTGAATGATTGGGAGACCCGTGGCGACCTAAAATTACGAATGGCGAAAAAGTGATTTTTCGGCGATTTCGGGGTTAGATGTAGGCTTAGTGATGCATTTTATATTCAGTGTCTTCGAAATAAATGGGCAATAAAATCTTTTCATTTTTTCAGATTTACAGCCTCCAGTAGAAGACGCACTTTACGCGCAATTCAGAACGTCTGTACTGTTTCTTAATTGGCCTATATCCTTAAGACAATGGCATACTAGTGCGTCCGCCAGCAACCACCCAGCAAAATTTACGTCAACGGAAGGCTTCATGTGCCGCAAAGAGTAGTATAAGTTTTTACGTGCTTTAGGCTTTTTCAAAGCTTCGGTTCTCAAGTGGCAAGGTAATGGTTAGGCCGCGTGTTCTGATTGCACCAATAACTGTCCTCGATAGCTTGTCGACTTCTCCAGTACGGTATAGTATTTCTTGATTTTGTATGTAGCGGTCAAATTCGTTAACATACTTTTCGGGCCAACTAAGGAGTCGATTTTTTTTGTGCAGCCTTCAGAAACTGCACTGGGGCGAATGTGTAGCGTAAGCATGATCAAAAAGAAAGCTGTATGTGGGCATTGGCCCACACAGTCTTTTTGAATTCATTTCTGTTGATTTGTAATTAGTTTGCTCGATTATAGGAGACATCATTGCACTACAATGATATTCTTAAAAATATGCAGGAAGGCCCCGTACGCCATCTCTTTCTTGATGTTTCGCCCTGCAGTGTATTACTAGTCGGCACTAGTCGTCAGGGACACTACTGGTGCATGCAAGCCCTTTCTCAGTGATCCCATGGTGAAGTGGGTGATGGGACTATAAACCTCCGAAGGGGAAGTGCGTGATGGGTGATTCGACTGGCAATAAATAACGCCAACATAATTTAGGGTTATTACGGATGGTATTGTACTTCAAAGGCTATACACAAATAGCAATCTAGGGCCACCACACATAGGTCGAGTGGCAATTTTTTTGGTAGCATTTAAAGAAAATGGTGACTTTTCGCTCGTGAATTGGCAAATTTCACTTAAAAATCCGTGGTAACCATGTGCGCCGGTGACGCGCTTGCCCCGGCCGCAAGGGTGCGATGGCTGCGACTGCCGGCGACGCGCTCGCCCCGACTGCCGCTGTTGCGAGCGGCAGCGGCTGCTTCTGGAGTTTCACCGTCTAAAATTTCCAAGTGACCCGAAGTAGGCTTTGCTAGACCTCGGAAGCTTCCAAGCTGGCTGGCGGCCGGCATGAGAGATGCGCAGGCGACGCTCTTGTTCCGGCCGCTCAGCAGCTTCACTACGACGTCGGTATCAAGCCGGTGGCGTCGCGAGCACGCACTGCCGCACAAGCCGCCCAGGCGAAGTCTACGAGCTACCGGCGAAGCAAAGAATGTGTTTTCGGGAAAATAAAGGTTTAAATTGTCTTTTCTGCGCCATGCGATCGCAGCTGTCAAACATCTAACGTGAAGGTTGGCGCCAAACGAGGCAGATGCAGAAGTGACCTTGAAAGGGAAAGTGAAGATTTTAAGTGCGGCATCGTTTGTCTCTCTCTATGGAGGACACTTCCACAACCCTGCGCGGGGAATGGGAATGAAAGGGACAGAAGGTCCCTTCATAATAAAACAGAAACTGAGTTCTCTAGTCATAACAGCATATGTTCCAGTATTCTTTTTTCCCAAGAACTGTAACCAACTGGAATTCCCTCCCCTCAGCTGTGGTGGAATGCATGTCGCTATCGTCCCATTTAGAGGCCCTTATGCCCATAAGATATAGCTCTGGCATAGTTATACATGAACCCTGACGCTCTTTTTCTTCAATATGTTTACGTATTCATGTTTCCACTAGTTATATAAATACATTGCTGCTTTGTTTGCGTAAATTAGTTGTATTATTCTTATTCTGTTCTTATTATCGCCGCAATGGCTCATATGTGTCTCTTGTAACCACTTTCTGTATTCATTTGTACCCACTCATGCCCAAGGTCTGAAGATCAGACTGGCAGTATTGTAATAAATAAAAAAAATAAATAAATAATAAATTTTAAAGGTAAGAGAAGGGTAGAAGGTAAAACAGTCACAGCTTTGCCACAAAATCGAAGCAATGAACGCAATAGCAACAAACTGGAAGGTCACGCGCAGAATGGCCAGCAAATCGAAACGTGCCCTGCGTTTCTCGCGCACAAATGACGCACGACACGTACTCACAGGTACACAGGAACGCGAATAATTGTCTCAGTTGTTGCTTCGCTGTGCCTGGAAAGCGCGCCTTTTTCGCAAACGGAGGCTGTGCAACGATTGCAGAGACCTTATGCGCCCGTATACCTACAACACAATCGTTCCAGTGCAAGCCCAACGCCAGCCAAGACGTATGATCCTCTCCACTGGAGGATAAAGGCTTTGAGAGATCGTCCTCTCCCCTCCTATCCAGGGGCCAAAGTACGCGTGAGAGATGAGAACCACCGCACGCTTATGGCGCCATCTTTCTGATTATGCTGAAAACGCGATAGTTACCCCCCGAGATGCCCGCAAACAGCGGTAAGTCGACGCAGATATAAATAGCTTGCCGTTTCACCGTGCAAGGTGGTAGCCCTCGGTAGCTCAGTGGTTAACGCCTCGCATTCACTACGCGGAGGTCCCACGTTCGATTCCGTGCGCCACGGGCTTTTTCTCGATTTGTTTTTCTTGCGTTTCCATATATATATATATATATATATACGATGCATATATATGCGAGCCGAGAGTGTCCATATAACTGCTATTGCAAGAAAAAAGCATTCGATATGCCTCACGTAAGCGCGCAAGAAAACCGGACCGCCACATGCAGTCAACCGAGAAGGCCGGGGGTACAGTGATGCGAACGGAGAAAGAGAGAAAGAGAAAAAAATTGGCCCCGTATCGGCATGTTGATCTGCCAATGTCGTCGAAAGATGATAGTCTTGCGTGTGGAGAGATTAAACAAAACATTTATTTGATGTTCTGCGCAAAAAATGGTGAACGGTATTCTAGAGGCGTTGCGTTAGAGTGCCTCGAGCGTACAGCGGAGGCGAACGAGCGCATCAAGTCACGTCACACGGGAGACATGAGCGCTATCTGGCAGTTTTCTTGAAAAACGAAGCGCGTGGCTCTGAGACGGCTGTGGCTCTGAGACGGATCCCATACTGATCTGAAAAAAGGTTCCCCGACAGATGTTAATAAAACCTCTCTTGAATACATCCAGAAACCCCGTCCTGTTGGGGAGTACATTTTTTACTGCCTCCGGACGGTGTTTATAAAACCCCATCGGGGCCTGCACGAGAGGACAAGTCATTTACTCCCATCTCGACTTAATTTGTTTACAATGTATATATCTGTCAAAGGTGCTTTGTCATCCTTGGCTTGTCATCCTTGGCGTGTTAGTTTGAAGCAGGTTAGTGTTGACGTCATGTCTAGTGGCGTCATGTCACTAGACATGACGTCAACACTAACCTAATTCATACGAACATGCCAAGGATGACAAGGCACCTTTGACAAAGATTATATACTCCTATTGAAACGCCCGCTAGCCTGTCTGAGGCCCTTTCTCCAGTTCATTCTGCTTATGCCAGTAAGTTCACGAGAGAGGTACACTTTATGTCCTACTATGAGAGCTAGCTTGCGTACACTTTCGTGGCCTGGTTAAATAAAAACGGATTAGGTTTCGCCCTAGCTTCGTGGTTAGCAGTACACACGTGTAGCCCTGAAAGTATCGGTCTATCAAGCAAATACTTAGGTTTTTACACGTGAACTATAAATAATATTTGCAATAAATAATTGAAATTTACGTCCCAACACCACAATATGATTTATTTATTTATTTATCTTTATTATTTTCAATTACAACATGATTGTATCGGTCTATCAAGCAAATACTTATGTTTTTACACGTGTACTATAAATATTATTTGCAAAAATTATTTGAAATTTGCGTCGTAACACCACAATATAATTTATTTATTTATTTATTTTTAATATTTTCAATTCCAACATGATAGATAAAAAAACTGTTTGGACCCATAGCCAAAGGCTAGAATAGGGTCCGATGATGCGATAAAAAATGACACAGTATCCAAACGATAGCACAAGGCAACAATAGCACACGGTAGCAAAACAATAGAACAAGGCATTGAACCAGGATACAAGATGCTAAACATTGCGGATATAGTAAAGAAGGTTAGGCATTGTACAGACATATATATTCAGACACTCGAACTTGGATAAGATAAAAGAAACATGTAAGCGGGAACTTCTACGAACGTCATCGCTTCGGTTCAGACGCATTTTTTTGCTTTCTTTTACATTTATGCCTATGGTAAGTTGCCCCATATAATCAGAAAACAATGTGCCACAAAAAGCAATAATTTCATAATAGACAGGGAAACGACTGGGCGCCGTAGGTTCAGCGAAAGCGTTTCCCCGCCAGCAGGCCTTACCGATGGTCATCCTGGCCACGTGGAGTCCCTGCAGACGGATCTTGAACCCCGCGCTGGGTATCCGTTCGAGGTTACCCCGGAGAGTGTACTCGACGCGGGACGAGCGGGTTGGACGGATGAGCACAGTGTCGATGATGGGCAGCCGGTGTTCAAACTGGACCGCGGCCTCGGCCACGGCCAGTGCCAAGCATGCTTGCTCAAGCACGCTCTCCAGTTGTGCCAGCTCGGTGAACTGCGCGTGAGGTGTGTGTCACATAGATGTAACCGCCACGATCTCCAAACACGGTAACTGTAAACTAGACAGCATTCTGTCTTGATTAAAACAGCGATAACAATGTCGTGGTGTCGAATGATGGGGAAGCATCCCAGTTATTTGAAAAAGAGCACCAAGCTGTTAAGTATAAGTTGTGACAATGTGCGCTTTGTAAGTATTCTACAATATTCAAGTTGGATGCAAACATTTGGCAGTCACTGTGGCTACGGGGTCCGTCAACTCAGTAGTTATCGTTGGAGTGAGAGGGCCCGCCAGCGTAGTACTATTGTTCAGGGGGCCCGTGGCTGCAGTAAAACGTAATAGTGATGGGGCCCGTAATAATAGCGATACAGCTATAGCGATGGCCTCGATATCGTAAAGCAACGACTACGGTGAGGTGGCCTGTCACCATAGTGTAATGGTAAAAATGAGGGGGCCCATTGCCGTAAACTTGTAGTCGTTTTAGACGCTGCCATCTAGCTGCTTTGGTGGCGTAGTGGCTTGACGCGCATTTGGGGAAGCTGTAATGACGCAGGTCATCAGTTCGAATTCTCGTATTTGAATTTCAGGGACGAAGCTCCTTAGGGTGTGCATCTGTCCATCCTACGATGGTGTATGTAGCCACCGGTGGCACATACCCGAAAGAGTGGTCCTTAAAATGGCCGCTGGATGGCGGCACCACTTGTATATAATGAATAAATGATGAAAAGATGCGAATTGGCAGTACTTGGAGTGTTCACTAGGAGACGGACCGACTGACGGACACACGGACGGACGGACGGACAGACAGGCAGAGGGACAGCCACATGAAAAGACGGACGAACAGATGGAAGAACGTACGTACGGCTGGACGCTTGGAGGGACGCATGGACAGACGGATGCACCGACTGTCACACGGATGGACGGACACATGGACGGACGCATGGATGAACGGAAACAAGAACGAATGGGCGGATAAATGCACGGTCGGACTGACGAACGCTTCACCCGACCAATCATGATTCACTCCGTGGATATACTGTGATTTTTCAGTTTTTTCAAGGCAACGCTGCAAGAAAATCATGTCACCGTCTGCAGCGGTTGTTAGACAGCCCTAACATCTAAGTTTCGTGGCGCAAGGTCATTCGTATCCAACTTTGGTGCAAATCTCGCTCTTTTTCATTGTCTTCTCACAGTATTGTTTAAAGCAATGTTACTTGTTTTTAAATGGTAATCGTGTTCATTCATCGGGGATATAAGTATCAACTATTTTCACATCCAACGAGGAATGAAGATTTTCCCAATGATTTCCGATTGATATATACTGCGCTCGGCGAGCAGATTCTGGTTTATGCGTGCGAATTAAGTTTATTATAGCATTGAGCGAACACCCTCAAAGGGGTTTCCATTCCTTTTCATTGATACCGTAACTCCAACTTATAATTTGTTACACATAATATGATCTTGCCAAATCAATACGTTCAGCGTAAATTTCGTGTCGCTGTATAAAGGCGACGTATGGGCTGATGCCAAACGTTGTGCAGGTCAACATAGAATGTGTTCCAACCCCGAGGACTGGTGTAGTTGAGCAGTATGTTTCTGGGAGTCCCAAAACCACAATACATATCACTACTATACATATAGCTCCAACTTCGGGCCTACTTCACCTGAAATCACACACACAGACTTATTCATGTGATCGAATCGGCTCCTTCAGACATGAAATATGCGCGTCGCTTTCGTCCCATGAGCGTGTGCTGTTGCTATATGCAAACATAGATGGACTTCTTTTAACTCGTTAGACCTTGTGTCAATTATTGATGGACTTGTGCGCAACATCATCGAGGCCACATGCCAAGCAAGGAAGTGTGCCTTCTGCATACGTAAGGGTATTCCTCCCGAGGAAGTTTGTGCCTTATTCGGAGGTGTTCAACCATCCTGGAGACATGTCAAAAGAATCTGCAAGATTCTCAAGGCGGAACTTTGGCGTCAGGTGCGTTTGTTTCAAGACTGGCTCCGCGTGGTCCACTACAGTCTTCTTCCGCAATGGCAGGCTGCTCAACACCTTCGATGGCTGAGGCAGCAACTGGGCGTACTCACGGAAGTGAGGTGGAAGCAGGTCCTGAACCCACTGCTCAAGGTGTTTGACAAGCAAAGAAGGGATGAACAGAAGCGCATTGTGGTGCTACAGGACGCAGACATTCCGGTAGAAATCGAGAGATGGCTTCGGAAGGGACCAAAGTTTGCCGTCCCGCCTCGTATTTCTGCCCATGAACTTGTCGGACTAAACAGGGACTTGTCTGTGAAGGCCAACCAAGACCGGGACAGATGCCTACAGGATGGTATGAACTGTTTATCGAAATGTGCACCGCATAATCAAGATAGACTTAAAGTTACAGGCTTGAATAACATCGTGTCGTTCTTTAAAAAGCACACATTAACATTAATGCTAGCCGACAAAGAAGGTTGCTTTGTTGTCATGCCTGAAGGTGCTTACAAAGAAAAAGCTTTAGAGGCTATCGAGAAGAACTTCCGCCCAGTTAAGTTGGGAGCGACTCGCGTTAAGTCTAAGTTCGCTGATTTTTGCAAGAATGTTGGGCTTACAATGTTAGCTAAGAACATACAAAACTGCAAAGGGAGCAACCTGAACGTTTTTTTCTCGGCCAAGACACACAAACCGGATGTACCTTTTCGCACTATTGTTAGTGAAGGAGGGTCTTGGCAGATTAACGTTAGCAGGTTTCTTCAGAGTAAGCTAAAGAATCTCGTGGTGAGTGACCCTTTTCGTACGAAGGGCTCATGTGATGTGTGCGACTTTTTGCGATCTCGCGTTACCACAGGCAACGCCTTTTCAGTGGATGTTGTAGATCTGTATTATTCCGTGCCGCATGACAAGCTTCTAGCCTCCGTAAAATCCTGCATAGAAGAGAATGATGATGCCGATTTTATCAATGACGCGGGCGTTAATGTAGACAATTTTTTATCGCTTTTAGAATTTTATCTGAATGCAACTTTTATTATGTTTGACGAAAAACCCTTTCTTCAGCGGCAAGGAATCTGCATTGGTTCCTGTGTCGCCCCGGTCCTTTGCGATATTTTTTTAGCGGATGTAGATAGGGATTTGGACAATGCTTTTAAAGGGGGGAAGGTTTTAAAGGTTTTTAGATACGTTGATGATTTTTTAATTCTTTTAGATAAACAGGGTGACCTTACATCCCCTGATTTTATTTTAAACGTTTTTATAAGACTAGGACGAGGGCTTTCCTTTACTGTCGAACTGCCTGAAGAAGCTTGTCTGCAGTTTTTAGACTTAAGCCTCACGTGGAACGATGAGCATATGTGTTGGTCTTATCATCCTCGTGTTGAGAAGCAGCTGTTGCCGTACGATTCTGCCCACTCAAAAATTGTGAAAAGAGGCGTTGCGTCTCTTTGCTTAGAATCGGCGCTAAAGAGATCGTGCCCACACAGCATGAAACTTAGTTTCCTTAATCAGGTGAGCCGACTAGAGGCAGCTGGGTTCCCTCGATCGGTCATTACGGCCGTGCTGAATCACTTCTGCAGAAGTTTAAACGTGGAACACGGGAAGCGATGACTGCTACCCAGCCCTCAAGGATTAGGCCACAAGTTGTGCCATATATCCATAAGGTCTCGCACAACCTTAAGAAAGTCGCGGCCAGGCACAGCATACCGATGGTGTTTTCCGCACCAGAAAAACTTGGAAGACTGTGCCAAAGTGTGTGCGATAGAAAGAAGCGCGGCTGCCAGAAGAAACATGAGAGGGCCTTTGTTAAGTGTTCCATGGGGGTTGTGTACTCCATACCCTTAACCTGCGGAAAAGTGAATATTGGCCAAACCGAACGGTGTATTAATGACCGATTAAGGGAACACGCCCAAAAATTAACGAAAAGAGATGACAAGTATGCGCACCTGGTTGCGCATGTCATCTCATGTGGATGTGACGCACGATTTTCTGAAACAAAGATTCTGGGCAGAAGCGCAAGTAAAACTGCACGTGAAGTGTTAGAAGCCTTTTTCATTGACAAAAATAAAGATAACTGTGTAAGCGCCCCTTCAATTTCGTTGATACCAAGCGAACTTCAGTTTATCGCTTTAAGGCGATGACATTGATTAACTGTACGTTTTGATAATGTTGCTGTTGGCCTTTTTTGGTGTGTGTGCGCACAAGATGTCATGTATATATTCAAGCCTCCGAGCCATGAATAAATCAGTTGGAAGTGAGCGCTGTGTGTTTGATGCATGGGTGTGTGCGTGTGTGAGTGGTTGTGTCAAGTTATCGCGCTCTAATTAAGTTTTGAGATAGATGGACATTCGAGCTCGCAGCGGCGCACTAGATACTCGCACGGTGGTGTGATCTCTATGGCTGTCTTCCCATCCTGAGACGACGCTTGTCCTGTGGGAGCGAAACATGTTCCGTATAGTTCTCAGCGATCAAAATGCACGCATGCTGAAGCTGTTGGCGTGAACCGGTCGTCCGGATGCTTTTGATTTGATTGATATATGGGGTTTAACGTCCCAAAACCACCATATGATTATGAGAGACGCCGTAGTGGAGGGCTCGGGAAATTTAGACCACCTGGGGTTCTTTAACGTGCACCCAAATCTGAGCACACGGGCCTACGACACTTCCGCCTCCGTTGGAAATGCAGCTGCCACAGCCGGGATTCGATCCCGCGACCTGTGGGTCAGCAGCCGAGTACATTAGCCACTAGACCACCGTGGCGGGGCGGTCGTCTAGATGCTTTAACTTGCAAGCTCTGGCTGGCGGGGTGGCGGGCTTAGGTAAACCACAAGGTGTGACCGAGTCGATGAAACGAATACGCAAGAATGAACGTGCATGTAGCAGCGTCGATGTATCCTACGATAAGGGAAGGTAGCCATAGGGAGCTTGAACGCAGTCACCTCACGCATCAGTAAAGAAAAAAAAGCTTCTCCAATCGAGGCCCGTCACTATTAGCACCGTTGTTAAAACGGCCCACCCCATAAATACAGCCTTACGTCGCTGCTTCGATGTGGTAGTGTCTGTGCACGCGCTGATGCTGGCGGCGATAACACACTACACTTGCAGTACTTCAGTGGATATCGCGGGAGGGGGGGGGGGAGTACTCAGACCAGGGCTTTGCGGCAGCTGCCACTCAGCGAGCCGGATCCGTCAGCGAGAACCTCGACTCACCAGCGGCTCCTCCCACCGCTCTACTGTAGGATGCTGCCTTTGGAATAGGCAAGAAAAACGTTCAGTTGGTCAGCGCGACTCGAACTGAAGTCGCAGACCAACAAAGCATGTTGCACACCAACAACGTACCTACTGTGCCTCGAAAAATCAACGCGTATAGCGCTAACAACCAGAACAAAGAGCGACACTATTTTCTAGCAAAAAAAAGCAAAATTACAAATCTTTGAAAGCAGTAACGTCAATATTAACGCATCGCTATAAATTATTGAAATTAAAAAAATAACAAAATGGGATTTGAACAGATGATCTGGGACACGACCGCATTTGCAACTGCGCGTCAATTCACTGCACCACCAAAACCGCTAAGCGATGGCGTCTATAACGGCTACAAATTCACAACAACGTCCGCCTCCCCCCTCCCCCCATAATTTTTACCATTACACTTCGAAGACGGGCCCCCTCACCGTAGTAATTGCTTTACGATGGCGGGGTCCGTCGATATAGCTGCATTGCTGTTGTGACGGGTCCCGTCAACATTATTATTTCACTATAGAGTGACGGGCCCCATCGACGTAATCACGATCACACTACGCTGACGGGCCCCGTCACTTTAACGACAGTACTGTGCTGACGGGCCCTGTCACTCTAACAATAGAATTGCGTTGACAGGCTCGGTCAGCATTGTCACTGCTCATTTGGCAGAGATCTGTCTGGCTGTACAGCTGAAGCCACCGGAATCACGAGAGAAAGGAAACGCGGTGCTGTGCTCTTGTAGAGCACTGTGAAAAATATCGGCATGAAATTAATCTTGAACACGCTTCTGTGATGCGCACCGAAATGAACCCGCCAAGGACGCTCTAACTCGAGCCCAAGCACATTCAATACACCCCTGGGAACATCGACCACTCGCTGGGAGCAGTTTCCCCTACACAAGTGCGTGGCCTTCGAGACGCGATGAAAAGATTAAACAATAGTTGAGGGGATAAGAAGCTACGGCACTTCTACAAACAATACAGTCAACCCCTAAGGAAACCCGGGTGCGTCCCGAACAGTGACGTAGCTAGGGGGTGGAACTGAAGGCCCGCGACCCCCTTCCCCTGATTTTTATTTTTGTGCCATAGCAAGCATACAGAGCACAAATTGGTGCTCAACGACATATGCTTTCCTGGCCCCCACTTCACATTATTAATAATGCCATTGCCCCCCCCCCCCCCTTCAACCGAATGTTTCTGCCTACACCCTGGTCCCGAAACACCAGATCTATTAAAAAAATAAAAAGTGCGTGGAGCTATTTTTGTTTCTAGAACTACTTAGAAAATACGAAGGGAAGAGTGACTGCTTGAACGCTGCTGCATACTAGCCGATATGGTGTGCGTGTGGTCACCGCAGACACCGGCCCTCACCTTGTGTGTGCTAAGCGGACGCCAGCCAGACTGAATCTCGGTCACCAGGTAGTACCCGGGATGCCGCAGGTCTGAAAAAAAGAAAGACGTACTGAGTGTGCGCGACTCAATAACACAAACGTTCGCGCTTGAAATTAGCCTCGACCCTTCGTCAGAATATAATAGATGAATACGAAGTGGAGTAGTTTTTAACTCAATTTGCGCGTGTACTTGATAGAGAAAGTGCACATTGTACACGGAGAAGATTGAAAGCCGAACACTAATTTTTAACATTATTCTTAGTATTCATGCCACGCAGTGCACTTGACAATAGCAATAAACGCTTTCCGAAAACACAAACATCCCACGACGGCACTGAGTCGCATAGTATTTCAAACGTGAAGCATTTCTTAGCGAACCACAGACCCTATGAGCAATCATTCCATTCCTTTCCCTTCCATTTCATCTATCTATCTATCTATCTATCTATCTATCTATCTATCTATCTATCTATCTATCTATCTATCTATC
The DNA here is from genome assembly GCA_013436015.1 of Rhipicephalus annulatus. Lineage (NCBI taxonomy): Eukaryota > Metazoa > Arthropoda > Arachnida > Ixodida > Ixodidae > Rhipicephalus > Rhipicephalus annulatus. Next base: position 27,343 of record WOVY01010552.1, on the reverse strand, counting down.
TATCTATCTATCTATCTATCTATCTATCTACCAAAATTCGTACCGGAGGATAAGGGGCTTGAAGAATATGACTGCTTGCCCCGCCGCGGTGGTCTAGTGGCTAAGGTACTCGGCTGCTGACCCGCAGGGTGCGGGTTCGAATCCCGGCTGCGGCGGCTGCATTTCCGATGGAGGCGGAAATGTTGTAGGCCCGTGTGCTCAGATTTGGGTGCACGTTAAAGAACCCCAGGTGGTCTAAATTTCCGGAGCCCTCCACTACGGCGTCTTTCATAAGCATATAGTGATTTTGGGACGTTAAACCCCATATATCAATCAAATCAATATGACTGCTTGGTCAACTGATAACACCAATAACGTGGAAATCCAGCAGCGTACGTCTTCGAACCCTTTCCTCCGGAGATGCGTGACACATACCCAGATACCACACGTCGCGGTATGCGCCACACTTTATTCACAGCTTATATCTATCCAGGAACGGCGTGAACTGACAATGGTTGGTTAAAACGCAATAGCGCACAGAAAAAAATACCATAAGGGCACCGTTGACCCTGCGAATGGAATGAATGAAAATCGAGGACCTCAGCAGGAATCGAACCCAGGCATTATGTGTGGCAGTGAGCCCTCTACCAAAAAGCCATGCCAGGTTGATTGATATGTGGGGTTTAACGTCCCAAAACCACCACATGATTATGAGAGAAGCGTAGCGGAGGGCTCCGGCAATTTCGACCACCTTGGGTTCTTTAACGTGCACCGAAATCTGAGCACACAGGCCTACAACATTTCCGCCTCGATCGGAAATGCAGCCACCGCAGCCGGGATTCGATCCCGCGACCTGCGGGTCAGCAGCCGCGTACCATGCCACTAGACCACCGTGGTGTGGTGAGCCATGCCAGGTCTTGGAACTGCCTTGGACGAAGGCCCTACGTAGGCGTGATGTCGGTGCTACGTCAGCTGAGGTTGTAGTGCTGGCTGCCTAATTCTAGAACAAAAAAAATAAACTTTACATATGTACTTTTACGATACATGCGTCACGTCGCGTTGACGTCAAATGTGGTTCCAGTATGGGCCTCGCTTTTACAGCAGTCTAATAACAACATTACATTCGTTATCCTCACGCAACAACATCAACAGCAGCAGAATTGGCAGCACTTCGTGCCGCGTTGCAATTTGTAGTTGATCAACCTACACGCAAGTGGACTATTTTCTGCGACTCGAAGGCGGCACTGCAGTCTCTACTATCAGCCTTACGCCGTGGACCACACGAGCAGCTGGTACTAGAGATAACAGAGGTTATACACCACCTGACTGAGAAAGGGCACCAAATTACATTTCAGTGGTTGCCCAGTCACTGCGGAATCATCGGCAATGAACGGGCCGATCAAGCTGCCCGCTCAGCCCACACAGAAGATCAGAAACTGCAACTACCACTTTCTAGGACGGATGCTGCACGAGAGCTCCGCAGACTTGCTCGCCGGCAAACCACATCGCAATGGAATCAGCCGCACTTCAAGCATGCCCGACTGTGACTGTACTCGCTTGACCCTACGCTAAGTCTTTAAGTCCCGTCGAGGCTTCACCGTGCAGACCAGACCCTGTTATGTAGGCTGTGGTTGGGCGTTGCATTTACCAACGCCTACGCTTTCCGCATTGGGATGGCCGACACCGCAGCCTGTGGACACTGTGGCAAAGAGGAAACCATTCAACATGTTCTTTGTGAGTGCCTAGCGTATAGTAGGTGGCGACTATGCCTTCGCAGGGAACTCAACAAATTAGATGATCAGCCTCTGTCGGAGCAGGAAATTCTGCAGTATCGTCAGGATGCGACTTCACAGAAGAGGGCCCTGAAAGCGCTGCTGCACTTTTTACGATTGACCGGCCTTGCTGAACGGTTGTAGCTGGGACGCCCTTCCAGTGTGTGTTTTTGTTTTTTTTTATGAGTGCGCGTGCGTTTTTTTCCCTCTCTCTAACCCCTCTTTCTTGCCCCTACTTCCCCACCCCCAGCGCTGGGTAGCAAACCAGATGCCAATATCTGGTTAACCTCCCGGCCTTTCATTTCTCACTCACTCTCTCTCTTATCCTATGATTCAGTAAGCTATAATCAATCGTCGCTCGACTCCGGAGGACTGCCCTAACGAAGGTTACGTACGATCGTGACGTAATCACACCGTAAAGTGTACTCGATTTCGATAATAGTGACGCCTGTGCTGTAACGTGAGCGCTCACGTTACGTTACACCAAAGGTTACTCTTGGAACGCCTGTGTAGCCGACGTTCCTTGCTAGCCCACGATGAGCAGGCAACCGTAAAAACGCGTCGATCTACCTCGAAATGTTTTGCTCAAAGCCAAACAATGCAGCATAGACATTTACTCGTCGAATGCTTTGCATGACACCAATTCACACAAGGTGTTGAATTTGCCTAAGTGTCCCCTTTTTTGAATAAAGCACATGCATACCTTTCCCTGAACGTGCAGTGGCGTAGTGCTGCAATTTGTCATACATCCGTACTCAACTGAGTAGCGTCCGCAGCCTCGTATGGAAAACATTGTGACTGCCTTCCTCATAATATTTCTGCACTTTTCGAAACGCAGCTCAGCATCGCAGCATATTACTTTTGTTGTACACCAGCTCTCCCACGTGATTGTTTCTTGACATGCACCTTACTCGGAAGAAAATTTACAGCACTTTGGTTTACCTCTCTTGCCGTCACAAGCTGCTACTTTGGTTCTGAAAATAACACGGCCCATGCTACCGTAGGCATGGCACGCGTGTATGTGGTGCTTGTCGCGTACATTCGTTTTCACAGCCCATAAAAAAAGAACAATGAAGAAGCGACAAGCGTTTTCACCTTTGGCCGATGCCGTGTCTTTTGAGGCTTGACCCTCACGGTAGCAAGAGAGTGCATCCCAGAGCCTCTTCGGGAACTTGTCATGGACAATGCTGGTTCTGCGAAAAACACGTTCTCGCTGGGTTCACTTGCCAGAGCATGAAAACATGCAACGTGAATATTTCAAATGTTGCGTCGGTACGCATGCCAGTTAATTCAAGTGCACGCCAAGCTGTTCATCATGGAACGCGAGTCAAACAAAGGTGCACGCCCCTTGAGCAGCTCCAAAGTGACAAACTACACCATTAGCTCGTTATAAATATTAGCCGACGATGTCATTAGGAGACCTGAAACTGATACACAAATAAAGGTGCGTGCCTGGTCCAACCTGTGCTACTTTATCGTGCTTGTTTAGTGAGCAATGCTCAGAGTTTATGGAAAGATTCTAGAACGATGTGTTTAGAATGCGTATAATCCCATTTATAAGCATCGCTGCATTACTGAACTCTTACACTACACTCTAAGCCGAAAAGGACTAAAATGGGGTATGCCATTAAACCTTTGGGAGACCAACTGCGCTGCCACAGATTTTGAACCAATTTTGGACTAATTGCGGGAGCAACTGCCGTGGTCTAATGGCGGGACCAACCGCCGTGGGGTAACCGCGGGAGCATCTGTTAGCCAACCGCATTTATACCCTAAAGGTTTATTTGTTGGCCGCTTACGTTACACCTCAAGGACTAAATGTAGGATCAACTGTTGCTCCACCCCATTTAGCCCTGAAAGGTTTAACAGTTGGTCTGCTCATGTTAGACCCCCAAGGACTAAATGTAGGATCAACTGTTGCTCCACTCAATTTAGCCCTGAAAGGTTTAACAGTTGGTCTGCTCATGTTAGACCCCTAAGGGATAAATGTAGGACCAACTGTTGTCTCACGCCATTTAGCCCTGAAAGGTTTAACCATTGGTTTGCTCACATTAGACCCCAAAGACTAAAGGCGAGATCAACTGTTACTCCACCCCATTTAATACTGAAGGTTTAATAGTTAGCCTGCTCATGTTAGACCACAAGTACTAAATATAGGAGTAACTGTTAGCCTCTTTCAGTTAATCTAGAGGGGTTTAACAGTTTAAGTTGGTCAACAAGTTTAAGTTAACAGTTTAAGTTGGTCAGGAGCAATATTCAGCACCCATCATTGGTCCCAGCTAGTGTAATGGATCATGGTTAGCTAGACCACAAGGAAAACCTCTTACCTCTTTCAGAAGAAACTCTCGTGCATAATTATGCCACTAGAAAGTGCGTCTAAAGCAACATTTAGGCTTACAAAATCTGTCGTCCCAATCAGTTCAAATCTAACCCCACACAAAGGGGTTTTACCTCAACTGAATAAATACCAATTATTTATCCAGAAAATGATGTCAGCTAGTGAAAGAATTTCTGACACTTTGTGATGCTCATTAGCATTTGCCAGTCTGCCATTGCGATAACTTTTCCAGTGTTTCCAGAACATTCTTCCTATTCAAGTAAAAAGGAAAATCAAAATCAAGTGAAGCCTGCTGATCCACATTGCAAGAAACGACCGGTATGACATTGCCACTTTGAGCAGCAATTTGTGTTTGCCAAATTCCCTGAATCCTGCAGAACATTGCTTTTACTCTGTGGAAGAGTGAACAAAATACGTGGTGGAAGTGGCCCAGAACTTAGTGCAGAAAGCGTGCCGTCACTCGCAGTTTAGAAAGACTCTTATTGAGGAGCTTTGCAGAGCACAACATTATCAAAGCACATGTTATCCAACCAATTGATCATTTTTATTATTATAATAAAACACTGTATTTAAAACACAAATGCAAGCCATATTGTAATTTTTCAGGGGTCTGGCTGTCACTATACGAGTAAACCATAGAAAACATGAATATTAAAGAAAAAAAAACAGCACGACAATGCTAATCAACATGACGGAAGTAAACAGGATGGCATGTCACCTAGGGCTTATGATGAAAAAAAAAAAAAACAACATATCATAGGTGATTAGTCAAATATCTAGTAGTTAAATGAACACAAGAATAAGTCAGGAAAATCCCACTTTTAAACACAAACAGCTCTTCAGTAGGACTATGACGATTATGTGGCACGAGCAGTGCATGATCTAGCACAATAACAAAATGAATAGATACCACGTCATATGCCCGGAATAGACGAAGAATCGGCAACAATTAAGGTAAAAACACAGTATACTATACTGATGGGAGACATTAATGCAAAAGTAGGGAAGAAGCAGGCTGGAGACCAGGCAGTAGTAGATAATAGCATCGGTACTAGAAACGCCAGAGGAGAGCTAGTAGTAGAATTGACAGAACGCAATAATTTACGGATGTTGAATACCTTCTACCGAAAACGAGGAAACCGCAAGTGGACACGGAGCCCTAATGACGCGAAAATAAGAACGAAACAGACTATATAGTGAGTGCACACCCAGGCATCGTGCAGGATGTGGAAGTGCTTGGCAAGGGACGATGCAGTGACCATAGAGTGGTACGGTCTCGAATTCGCCTAGACTTGAAGAAGGAATGACAAAAATGATACGCAAGAAGCCAATCAATGAGCTAGCACTGAGAGGGAAAGTACAGGAATTCAAAGTCTCGCTTCAGAACAGGTACTCTAGTCCTATTGAGGAAACCAAGCTTAGCGTAGATAGAATGAGTGATAATCTGACGAGTATCATTACGGACTGTGCAGTGGAAGTTAAGAGCAAGGTAGTAAGACAGGACACTGGCAAGCTTTCCCAGGAAACAAAGAATCTCATTAGAAAGCGTCAAATCATGAAAGTTTCAAGTACAACAGACAAGATAGAACTGGCAGAACTTTCGAAGATAATTAATAGTCGTAAGGTATGCAACGTAAGATGGTATAACATGTAGAGAATCGAATACGCTCTGAAAAACGGAGGAAGTGTCAAAGCAGTGAAGAGGAAACATGGGATAGAAAACATCGGATGTATGCACTAAGGGACAAAGAAGGCAAAATAACTACCAATATGGATAGGATAGTTAAAATAGCGGAGGAGTTTTACAGAGATCTGTAGAGTAGCCAAGACAACCACGACCTTAACACTATAACAACTAGCAGTAACCCAGATGACACCCCACAAGTAATGATAGAAGTCAGAAAAGCTTTGGAGAGCATGCAAAGAGGCAAAGCTGCGGGTGAGGATCAGGTAACATCAGATCTGCTGAAAGATGGAGGAGAGATTGTGTTAGAAAAACTAGCCACCCTGTTTACGAGGTGTCTCCTGACGGGAAGAGTACCAGAGTCTTGGAAGAATGCTAACATCATCTTAATGCATAAGAAAGGAGATGACAAGAACATGAAAAATTACAGACCGATCAGCTTGCTCCCTGTAGTATACAAGCTATTTACAAAGGTAATTGCTAACAGAGTAAAGAAAACATTAGAATTCAATCAACCAAAGGCACAAGCAGGATTTCAAACAGGCTACTCAACAATTGACCACATTCATACTATCAATCAGGTAATAGAGAAATGCTCAGAATATAACCAACCACTATACATAGCCTTCATAGATTACGAGAAGGTGTTTGATTCAGTAGAAATACCAGACGTCATGCAGACACTGCGGAATCAGGGCGTCGATGAAGTATATATAAACATCCTGGAAGAAATCCACAGGAGATTAACTGCTACCATAGTGCTTCATAAAGAAACCAACAGAATACCAATCAAGAAGGGTGTAAGGCAGGGGGACACAATCTCCCCAATGCTATTTACTGCGTGCTTACAGGAGGTTTTCAGAAGCCTAGAATGGGAACTGATATATCGTAGATTATCAGGTGCACGCGCCGAAGAATATACCGATAACACGTGCCTCCACCCCTCGCCACGGCGCATGCTCCGGCCTCGGGCCAGGGTATTAAAATCAAGACAGCAGCCTCGTGAATAAACATTGTTCCTTCTTGTTCTGGCCATGCATCGTCTTATTCTTCGCCCTTACGATACTACAGTGGCGACGAGGATGGGATCCGGTTAATTGCACTCCGACGCTGAGACCAGAAGAATGGGATCCCGACCCCCTGCCTTCGACGACGCCGTGAGTAGCTGGAGCACGTATCGTGTCCGGTTGGAAGCCTACTTTGAGGGCAACGATATTACCGACGTAGCGAAACGCCGGGCCCTACTGGTTTCATCGTTGAGCGACAGTGTCGTCCGGATATTGCAAGGGCACCAGCCGGGGGTCGCCATCAACTCCTTGACGTACGATGACGTTGTGAAATGCTTGGAAGAACATTTCAACCCTCAGGCAAACGAAATAGCAGCAAGCTATTCTTTCTTTATGCGAAAACAAGATGAGCAAGAAAGCGTCCGGGACTACATTGCTGAACTGAGAAGATTGGCCGTAAATTGTAATTTCGGGGCGACACTGGACCGTATGTTGCGGGACCGAATCGTTTGTGGGATTCGGGAGGAGAAAACGCGCCGGTGCCTGCTGGGCCGCAAGAACTTGACTCCTGAAGAAGCCGAAGAATTCGCCTTAGCTTCTGAGAAAGCGAACGAAGACGCTCGGGGCATGCGTACTTCATACGCCCGGACCGAAGGTGGCGGCGTCAACGTGGTACAGCAACAAGGCAGACAGTGAAGGAAGAATTGCAGCCTTTCATGCGACAGATGCAAAGGGCCGCATGCAACGGCGTCCTGTCGACATCGCAGTTCCATATGCCATCAATGTGGTAAAAGAGGGCATCTTGCTAGGGCTTGCAAAAGACCCCACACCCCCAGGTCAGGAACGTTCGCTGTCGATGGAACCGAATGTGAAAGCGAAGAAGAGAGGTTGTATGCTCTCGTTGCACACAGTTCCGCCAATAAGCACTTGGTGCAGCCAATCGAGCGCACCTTAACGTGTGAAGGCCGTAGGCTGCGAATGATTGTCGATACTGGATCACCAGTAAGCGTGATTTCCAAAAGCTTGTACAAGAAGCATCGCAAGTGGTGGCCGGCTCTGCAAAAAACTCCACTACGCCTTTCATGTTTCCTGGGACCGTTGCCGGTCGTTGGCAAGGTAGACATGCAGGTACAGCTTGGACCAGTAACGGTGAGCAGTTCGCTGATAGTGGTGGACCATCGAGGGCCCCTTTTGTGCAGAAGGGACACGATAGAGGAATTTCGCAAAGCAGGCATGTTGCTAGTAGAAGGCACGTCGTCTTCGGTGAATGTTGTTCAGGCCGACAGCCAGCTAACTGCACTTCTTGACGAGTTTCCGGACCTTTTTGAGAACCTCGGATGCTGTAAGGGACCACCGGTGAAGCTGTACCTCAAGGAAAGTGCGCAACCTCGATTTCTGAAGGCTCGGACAGTCCCGTATGCCATGAGAGCGCAAGTCTCCGCCGAAATTGACCGACTGGGGGAAGTGGGCGTGCTGTCCCCAGTGAGCGTGGCTGAATGGGCAACACCGGTCGTGCCCGTAGCAAAGAAGAACGGAGACATCCGGCTGTGTGGGGACTTTAAGCTAACAGTTAATCCAGCGACAAGAACAGAGCAGTACCCGCTTCCGAAAATTGACGACATCTTTGCGGCGCTATCAGGAGGCGAAGTGTTCAGCACACTCGACTTACGAAATGCATACAACCAGCTTCCCCTGGATGATGATGCTAAGAAGATAACTGTGTTGAATACACACAAAGGCCTCTTCTGCTACAACCGCTTGGCTTTTGGCAGTGCCTCAGCACCTGCGCTGTTTCAGCAGCGCATAGAAGCCGTGCTGCAGGGTATACCAGGGGTGAAAGTTTACCTGGACGACATTATTGTAGCAGAAAAAGAGTATGACACAACGATACTGCGGCAAGTGTTCGAACAACTTCGGGCGAACGGCCTAACACTGAACAAGGAGAAGTGCCACTTCCGGGAGAAAGAAGTGGTATTTCTAGGGCACCGAATCGATGCAAAAGGCCTCCACCCACTGCAGGACAATTTGGAAGCAGTGCTAGCGGCACCGCCACCGACTTCGGTAAGCCAGCTTAAATCATTCTTAGGACTGGTCACATACTATTCCGAATTTCTACCGAACTTGTCGTCCACTTTGGCCCCGTTACACCGACTCTTGTCTAAAGGAGCTCTGTGGTGTTGGGGGCCTGCACAGAGAACAGCATTCCAAGAAACCAAGCGCGCCATGAGAAGGGCGAACTTTCTTGTGCATTACGACCCCCAAAGACCCTTGCGGCTTGAGTGTGATGCGTCGGCCGAGGGTATAGGCGCAGTTTTGTCGCACCGCATACAAGGAGTGGATCATCCCATAGCGTTCCGCTCGAGAACTCTAACGTCGGCGGAACGTAATTATTCACAATTGGAAAAGGAGGCACTAGCGCTTGTCTTCGGCGTTGTAAAATTTCGAGATTATTTGTTTGGCAACAAGTTCACTCTGGTGACCGATCACAAGCCTCTGACTGGTTTGCTAAGTCCAGATAAACCCATTCCGCAAATGGCAGCGGCCCGCATTCAACGTTGGGCGCTGCTCTTAGCAGCTTATCAATACGACTTGGAATACAGAAAAGGAGAGCTAAATGCAAATGCCGACGCTCTAAGCCGGTTGCCATTACCGGTTCGCGATAATGGCTGGGAAAATGAACTAGCCGAATATGTCCTGCATGCACAGGCTATGGATGATTTTGTTTTGTCTGCGCAGAGTATTTCAGACCACACCAGCAAAGATGACGTACTTCAGCAAGTGAAGACTTGGATCTTGCAAGGCTGGCCAAGGCGTCTCGGTTCAGAGGAACAGCAGTACCAACCGTATTTCGCACGGAGGCATGAATTGGCCGTGAGTAACGGGATACTCTACTGGGGCCACCGTGTGGTTCTGCCTAAAGCTGCCCGGCAATTTGTTTTGAAAGAGTTGCACGATACGCACCCAGGCATGACGGCAATGAAGAACCTCGCGCGCTCAATTTTCTGGTACCCAGGGCTAGACGGTGAAATTGAAATGCTTGCAAAACGGTGTCCCCAATGCGTGCAGTGTTTGCCCATGCCCCCAGCGCAGGTCCCGGCAAACTGGCCAAAGAACAACAGACGGTGGGACCGCCTACACGTGGATTTTGCTGGTCCCGTGGAAGGGCATATGATCTTCATTCTCGTCAACGCCGAGACTAAGTGGATCGAAGCAGTGCCCTTGAAGACGGCGACAGCAGCGACTATGGTAGACACACTTAGGTGCATTTTCGCGCGATTTGGCATACCACGGACTGTCGTGTCGGATAATGGTCGGCAATTCACCAGTGCAGAGACAGCGCGGTTCTTCCGGGAAAATGTGGTGCGCCACGTAACGACGGCCCCATACTACCCGCAATCCAACGATTTGGCGGAACGGGCAGTACGCACCATCAAGGAGGGCCTGAAGAAAAATTGGGTGGGAACGCTGCAAAGTCGGCTTGCCAAATTTTTGTTGCGTTACAGGACCACACCGACCCGAGAGGAGCAGTCGCCCGCGGAAAGGCTTTTTGGATTCCAACCACGGACCCGCCTGAGCACCTACCTGGCAGAGGAAGACGGGGCGAAGAGGGAGGCTACCATCAACGGAGTTCCGAACTCTGGAAAGAAAGAGTTTGCACCAGGAAGGGAGGTGTGGAGTCGACAGTACAGTCAGCTAGGTCAAAGGTGGCTATCCGGAACCGTGACAACAGTCGAAGGCAAGCGATTGTTAACCGTTAACACGCCAAGGGGGGTGCAACGTAGACACGTCGATCAAGTACGACCACGCGACTCGTCGACACCGGTTAAGAAAGAACCGTGCGAAACACCAATTTCCATGGAGCAATCGCCACTCTCATCCAGCGGCATCCAGTCAACTAGCAGCGAAGCCCTTCAGGCCGGTCTGTCCGAGCCTGGTGAGGAAGCGTCTGGTGGTGGCATCGAGCCAGCAAGTCCAAGGTCCACGGCAGAACCACTCCCACTCCGACCAGCAAGTCCAAGGTCCACGGCAGAACCACTCCCACTCCGACGCTCCACCCGTGCCCGCAAGACGCCGGATAGGTTCTAGCTCAGAGGGGAGGAAGTGATATATCGTAGATCATCAGGTGCACGCGCCGAAGAATATACCGATAACACGTGCCTCCACCCCTCGCCACGGCGCATGCTCCGGCCTCGGGCCAGAGTATTAAAACCAAGACAGCAGCCTTGTGAATAAACATTGTTCCTTCTTGTTCTGGCCATGCATCGTCTTATTCTTCGCCCTTACGATACTACACGAACAGTTAGAAATAAGAGTTAATGGAGAGTACCTTGGTAACCTGCACTTCACCGATGACATCGCATTGCTAAGTAACTCAGAGGATGAATTGCAACTCATGATTACGAAGTTAGACAAGGAAAGCAGAAAGGTGGGTCTTAAAATTAATCTGCAAAAAACAAAAGTAATGTACAACAACCTCGGAAAAGAGCAATGCTTCAAGATAGGTAATAGTGCACTTCAAGTTGTGAAAAAACTATGTCTACTTAGGGCAGGTAATAACCGCGAAGCCGAACCACGAGATTGAAGTAACTAGAAGAATAAGAATGGGGTGGAGCACATTTGGCAAGCACTCTCAAATTATGACAGGTAGATTACCCCTATCCCTCAAGATGAAGGTATATAACAGCTGTATCTTTCCGGTACTTAGCTACGGAGCAGAACCCTGGAGACTTACAAAGAGGATTCAGCTTAAATTGAAGACAACGCAGGGAACGATGGAAAGAAAAATGGTAGGTGTAACCTTAAGAGACAAGAAGAGAGCAGAGTGGATTAGGGGACAAACGGGGGTTAAGGATATCATATAGTTGAAATAAAGAAGAGGAAATGGACATGGGCCGGGCATGTAGTGCGTAGACAGGATAACCGCTGGTCATTAAGGGTAACTAACTGGATTCTCAGAGAAGGCAAGCGAGTTAGGGGGAGACAGCACGTTAGGTGGGCAGATGAGATTAAGAAGTTTGCGGGTATAAATTGGCAGCAGCAAGCACAGGACTGAGTTGACTGGTGGCGGAACATGGGAGAGGCCTTTGCCCTGCAGTGTACGTAGTCAGGCTGATGATGACGATGCCCGGAATATTCAGTAGTTAGGAATATCACGGCTTCACAGTAATGCTCATATGTATATTTTTTTCAATTAAAGCAAATTTAGTAAGTGAAAAATTGTTATATCAGCACTGTAGAGTTTATATTCACTACATTCATATAAAAAATGTTTCCCAGCACTTATTTTCTGTCACAATAGAAAACGTATTGCACTTTTACAAAAAAGAAAAGGTCTCTGGACTAGCTAGTCAAAAATGAAAGTGCTATCTAGAATGACGATGAAACAGCCTAACAAAGCAAGAAAATATTTTGAAAATCTACATAAAGCTGAAATAGTCAAGCAATACAGCATAGTGTAAGAAAGCATCATTAAAGCCATGAACACATTTAATAACTACTTGCCGTAATCCAATTTGCTAGGCAGCATTTAGAAAACCAGAAGTAACAAACAACGTTAAATCTCACAGTTGTCTGTAATGAAATAGTATTTTTGACAGCATAACACCTTCATGTAAAATATTGCAACGAAACAGCACAAAACCCTAACATGAAGTAAGTGGACAGACTTGAAATATCACAGCTCAATAATGGCTTCATAGAACACTACATATTTCGTTTCTTTGACGATACAAACACTAAATGGCAAAATAGATGTCCTGAGAAATGTCATTGAAAACTTTTTACATGACATTTACCTGAATGAAACACCCATGATCTGCAAGTGTCAAGTGCAAAACATTTAATTGATATGTGGGTTTTAACGTCCAAAAACTTTCGTATGATTATGAGAGACGCCGTGGAGGGCTCCTGAAATTTTCTCCACCTGGGGTTCTTTAACGTGCACCCAAATCTGAGCCCACCTACGTACAGAATTTTTGCCTCCATGAAAATACATCCGCCGCAGCCAAGATTAGATCCCGTGACCAGTAGGTCAGCAGCTGGGTACCTTAGCCACTATAGACCACAGCAGCGAGGCGTGCAAAAAAAAAAGGAAATGTACCAGTTGCAGTACTCCAGTGGTTATAGTGATCGAGTGCTGACCCGGAGGTCACGGGATTCAAACCTAGTCACCATGGCTGCCTTTTCGATAGAAGCAAAAATGCTTCAGAACAGTGTACTTACTTTAGATGGCATCGACACGCCATCTAGCAATGAGACGCCTGCTGCGGTGCGCATGCATGTCCCGGCGTATCAGTTGCCCTCTTATTTCAGTCTTTCTGATGCGATTGCGGCATTCGTAGCAAAAACAACTGGGTATGGCTTTTTTTGCTCCATCGAATTCGTGCTGTTATTTAATGTAGCGGCAGTGATGAGGCCAGTTCAAGCACTGGACTTGCGTTATTTACAACGGTTGATTAGCATAACTAAACATAGCTACTATCACACAACCTAATAAACCAAAAAAATAAATTAAGTTTTCTCAGCCGAGCTTACCTTGTCAGGTTAAGCCAAGTTAGACACTAATGAGCTTGGTTATATAATGTCACTGTAGAAAAACTAATCAAATTTATATGAGCAAGGTGTCACCCAATACACTCGTGTGTAAGTAGGCATAATTAGTACAGTCCAGCTTCCTTTTATGCTAATTTAAGCTTCATTACACCCAGATGGGTCGAGATAAGTACAGCCAAATCCAATTAGGCACAGTTGATCATGCTATCCCATAATTTAGATCAGCAAAATTAGCTTAAAAAGGCTAACCTTAGCCTGGCACTTGAACCGCCCCCAGCACAGCTGCTACGTAAAAGAACGGCAAAAATTTAATAGAGCAAAGAAAGCGGCACCCAGTTGTCGTTTCGGCTGCAAGCAGCGTAACAGCGTTAGACAGAGTGGCATGAGAGGCCAACTGATACAGCTAGACGTGCTTACTTACTGCAGATGGTGTCACGTCGCTAGATAGCGCGTGTATGCCTTCTGCCACACGATTCTGTGGTCTGCACATTACAGAAACCCAGGTGGTCGAAATTTCCAGAGGTCTACACTACAGTGTCTCTCAATCAAATCATCGTTTTACAATAATAAATCCCAGCAATTACTAAATTACAATAAAAACAACACAGACATAAACAGACATTAGCATCATCCTCAAATTTTCTTGTATCATAAAACATACACAGTTGAACCCCTTTATATTAAGAGACAGTGGAGTGTCCTGATAGAAATATAGATAGATTAGAAAAAGTGAACAGGTACATTGCTTATAAGAGACACTTCGTAAAATGTACAACAGCAGCTTCCAGTGACGTCTCCTTCAAAGGGTTAAAACTGCGTGTTCTATAAACAAACCCATAGTAAATGAATTTTGCCACAAAGGTGGAAAGTACAAAAGCATGGATGCATTTAATGGGCATGTATATCAAGTATGTATCTTAAAAAGGCCAGTAATTTCATAGTCAGAAAAGAGAATGTTATACTGACACACTTAGACTACTCTCATGCTGCCATTAGGATGCTTCAACAATATGCCGTGCATGCTTATAACTATTCCGAAACGAAACAGTGTATTTCTCAAACAACAGCTTGCACTTGCACACATTTCAATGAACAGCCTGATTAGCAAAGCTCCCAATAGTGGCCCCCTTTCCACTTTATTAGCATGTTCATGCAGGCGATGTTTAAGGCACTGAAACAGTCTGGCCAGAATATCAGCTGCATGATCATGTTCATGTAGTGGAACAAGGGCACTGATGGCAACTTGGCTATCCAGGCTGTTCATTGCAATGTGCGCAAGTGCAAGCTGTTGTTTGAGAAATACACTATTTGGTTTTGGGATGGTTATAATCACAGATGGGAGAATGCCAAAATATCCAGCTGCAGCTTGAGGGCTGTAACTGTCCTCTTTTTTGATCACGAAAGAGCTGGCCTTCATGAAGGACATATTTGATCTATGTGCTCAATGAGTGTATGAATGCTTGTATAGCACATGCTTGTGTGGTGAAATTAATCTGTTATTATTTGTTTTGATTGTAGGGTATACATGCCTTGCGTAATTTTTTAATTTCATTCTGCAGCTAACGCCTGCTCACATCTGTATTATCCTTAAGTCTGAAAATATTTGCACTTGACACTGTTGGACCGTGCAGTAACAGTTGGCTTAAATTATTGCACTATTAAAAATTATTTAGGCCTACATGTTACTGTGCAAACGGTGCTACAGCAAGCCGAGTGAGGGGTGTAGGGCTCACTCCGCTGTCAACTTGAGCAGCGCGGCAGAACAAGTCCAGCGATATTTTCGCTTTCGGATCCAAGACAATGTCAAAAACCCAATACAAAGCTATTTGTGTAGCAACTGCTGCCAGTAAATTTTCTTCGATTATAGAGATGTCCTCTAGCCGCACAGTAAATAGCGTGGCATCAAAAATGCTGCTTCCTCTGTATGTAATTTTCGGAAACAGGTAGGTGGCCTCTGGGTCCTGAAAGAGAATGCATTGAGCAGTAGGTTATTATCTTTCGAACTGCACAACATCAAGAAAAGTTTTTTTGCCAAGAGCAGAAGACTAAGTGAAGATCCACTAAGTACAGAAAGAAGCCCCGCTTACTATGTTCACAATTCAATAAATTGGTAGAGAAAAAGTGTTTTTTGATACTCCTCAGCAGTTTATCAGTATCACGATATAGATTATCCAATGTGCTTTGTCCTAAACCAAGTGGACTGAAGAAGCCTAAAAGTTTTAATGGAAATTAAAAGATCCTCCCCGATTGTTCATCTCCAAGTTCACAGGCTGCCTGCCACAATGGGCAAACGTTGCACTTGTTATTGAAATTAGTCAATTAGCAGAAGACATTATAAGAGAAGTACAGTGCAGGCTAAAAAAAAGTAAATAAAAGCAGGAAAATTTCTTTGTGAGGGTTTCCTGTAAAAATGTATTGTCAAAACATACTAAAGCCGTTAGAAAGTCTATTGGGCATGAGGACATATTGTGGCGCCACCATGCAGAGGCAGTGACTTACGTGATTGAATTGCTCCGCCGCCCTCTCGCGCACAGCCCGCAGCCGCTCTCGCATCTCCTCTTTTTATTATTCTTTTTAATGTACTTCACTCAACAAAATCAGTAAAATACACCTGCAGCTTCTTCCCTGACTGTACAAAGAGCTAAATAACTGCCGTGGAAATATTTTACACTTCTCATAATGCCCGACTACTGACATCGTCTGCTCTGGTCACCTCAATGAAAAACTTGAGGACCGGGAAAATCACCTCTAGAACTGACATCATACCGCCCAATAGCGCTGGCTAGTTGCGTAGGGAAACTGATGGAGCGAATGATCCTTGCCAGACTCGAGTGGTTCCTAGAACGCCATAGAATATATCCAGACGCCATGGCCGGTTTTCGTCGTCTTCGGAGCTCCATTGACAATGTCATTGACCTGGTGACCTACGTACAACACCAGAAAATGAGCAGACGGTTATCTGTCGCACTATTTTTAGATGTCAAAGGAGCATATGACAATGTTTCTCACGAAGCCATACTTGACGCCCTCGAGTCAGTTGGTTTGGGTGGGCGAGTGTACCGCTGGATCCAATGCTACCTACATATGAGATCATTGTTTATGCAAACTGATGATGGGCCGACTTCTGAACATTATACACACCGTGGTGTTCCTCAAGGTGGTGTATTGAGCCCCACACTGTTCAACCTGGTTCTGATCGGTCTCGTGGAACGCATACCAGATTCCGTGCAGATATCTCTCTATGCAGATGATATTTGTGTCTGGACGTCAGGTGTAACACGTCCTCAGGTACGTGCGAGACTCCAGAAAGCAGCGAATTCAATATCGGCGTACCTTAGAGAACAAGGCCTCGAGATTTCTCCTGAGAAATCGGCGCTGGTCGCGTTCACGCGGAAGGCAATGACGTCATATCCCATCGCCATCGATGGACACAGTGTCAGCTACGCCAGGACTCACAGGTTTTTGGGGGTCACGATCGATCGAAATCTCTGCTGGAGTCCCCATGTGGCCACTCTAAAGAAGCGCCTAAGGGCCATCACACAACTTTTCAAGTTCCTCGGAGGCAAAACGTGGGGCACATCAGTGCACGCGATGTTGCATTTGTACAAAACGCTGTTTCTGGGGTACCTGCGGTATAGCTTGCCGGTTCTGACGAACGCTTGCAAAAGCAGTATACGCACAATAGAAAACGCCCAGGGCCAGGCACTCAGAGTTTGTCTTGGATTACCACGCTGTACATCAACAGCGGAAACCATCGCAATCGCCAAAGATCATCCGGCCACAGTGCACATTACTTTGGAGGTGCTTAGAGCTCATATTAGACACCTTGCTCGCGCCCCTGCCCACCACCTAGCTTCGCTTCCAGAAGATCGACCGAGTGCCTCCTTCTGTAAGAGAGTATTGACTTTCCGTGAGTGCCTTCCAACAGTCTACACGCCTCCGGAACGGATACTAACACCTCCTTGGTGCTTGGACCGACCAAAACTGCGCTTGACAGTGCCGGGGATTCGCAAGAAGGCGGAGCTCTCGGCGCCAGCTTTAAAGCAGATGATTCTACTCATGCTACACGAAGAATACAAAGATCATGTCAAACTTTACACGAATGGCTCGACAACTGTTGGAGGATCTGCAGGAGCTGTGATCTTCCCAGCAAGAGCCGAAACTATCCAGTTCAGAACGTCACACAAGACGACATCGACAGCCGTGGAGCTCGCGGCACTCCGCAGGATTGATCGAGAGACACCACAAAAATGGAGCATTTTTACTGATTCGAAACCAGCTCTCCAATGTCTACACAATGCTCTACGTCGTGGGCCTCAAGACCAATTGGCGCTCGAAATACGACAACTGTACGATCACCTAATAGATGAAGGACATGACATATCTTTTCAGTGGTTACCAGGCCATTGCGGCATCATCGGTAACGAGCATGCCGACGATGCAGCTAAGAATGCTCACGAAAATGGAGTGATGGATCCTATTCCACTATCAAGAAGCGACGCAGCAGCAAAGATTAATACGCTTGCGCAGGATGTCGCAAGGTCTATGCGGAATACGCCCGGTTTTCTCCACACCCGTCTTCACCGCTTGGACCCATGCCTACGACTTACTATTCCATCTGGCCTACCCCGATCCGAGACGACCCTTCTCTGCCGCATGTGGCTTGGGGTGTCTTTCACGAACGCCTTTGCCTGCCGCATCGGAATGAGAGACAGCGCTGCATGCGACCATTGCAACAATGACGAAACAATTGAACATATTTTATGTCAGTGCCCCCAGTACAGCTCTCAGCGACAGTCCCTCTCAGCAGTGTTTGCTCGCCTCGACGACCAGCCACTTTCTGAGCAGTCAATCTTGGAATATCGGAAAGATCGAGCTTCACGCCAGAAAGCAACGAAGGCGCTGATGAAGTTTCTGCGAGCGACCCGCCTCGTTGAACGATTGTGACACTACTGTGTGCGCGTGTGTGTGTGTGTGTTTGTGCTTCTCTTCCTCCCTTTCCCATTTCTGTTTCTTACTTTTCTGTCTCCCCTTACCCCTTCCCCAGTGCAGGGTAGCAAACCGGATATGTTTTCTGGTTAACCTACCTGCCTTTCCGCATTAAATTTTCTCTCTCTCTCTCTTGAGGACCGAGCGCGCTACCTCTTAAAAAGTCGGAACTCATTCCGTGTCAAATTGAAGTATCAAATAGGTATTAACGGTAAAGAAACTTATCTTTGCTGCACGAAATACATGCAACCAAGCTACTTCATTCATTGTCGGTTTGCGTCAAAGAGGGTCTGCGGTTGACTTGACAAGCATGTGCAAATTGCATCTTTGTTTAGCCCACATGATGATTGATTGATTTCTGGGGTTTAACATCCCAAAACCACCATATGATTATGAGAGACGCCGTAGTGGAGGGCTCCGGAAATTTCGACCACCTGGGGTTCTTTAACGTGCACCCAAATCTGAGTACACGGGCCTACAACATTTCCGCCTCCATCGGAAATGCAGCCGCCACAGCTGGGATTTGATCCCGCTACTTGCGGGTCAGCAGCCGGGTACCTTAACCACTAGACCACCGTGGCGGGGCTGTTTAGCACACATAGCCCTACGAAGCACAGCACAAGCGAATTCTGCACTTTGTGGGTAGTGACACAGCATTATTACAGCCGCATGCCACCGCAACCTTTCTGTTATTATTGCAGGCAAATGTGAGAAGAATGCACACGCGTGCCTCATTCAGTGTTGTAACTTTTCTTTGTGGCACAATCCTAATATTTATTGTGGAAAAATTTCCATGGTGGTCACGCGTTGCACATTGTCGCCATCGAGCGCGCATGCCTTATTCAGTGTTGTAACTTTTCTTTGTGGCACAATCCTAATATTTATTGTGGAAAAATTTCCATGGTGGTCACGCGTTGCACATTATGTCGTTATCGAGCCACACATGGGTGAAAATTCTGAATGATTGGTTCAGTTCCAGGGCTTCTATACAGGGATAAATCATGATAAAATTACGATCAGCCAGCCGTATCATTTCGCACCCTCGAAAGTGGATGCTGCGAGGCCTTGCGTACCGTGATCTAAATGGAAATATCATGTTTAAGTAATATAGCCAATGTCCAGTTTTTTTCTTTCTTCTTACAGCTTTATTCATAAGCTGTGCAATATTCATGGCAGCTCTTTTCTCCTGTAGATCAAAACAACATTAAGAGGTAGTTACAGTGGCTATGGCCCATTCCACTCGTAATCTATAAGCAAGGAACTAAACCTGTGAGCTGAAGTTATGGACAACATCGGCGTTGGCAGATTTTTTTTTTTTTTTTCACGAAGCACCACCTATATCCCAGATTAGAATTGGGCCTGGGCAGGCAGTGGTAGTAAACCATCACTTTGTGTGCATATACCATGAAATTTGGGGGGGGGGGGGGGGAAGGGTCAGGGGCTGGGTGTGCGAACCCCTGCCTACGCCACCACTGGCGAATGGAAACCCGTGTGGTCGGGTACACACACAAGGACGAACGACCAAGAAGGAGGATGGTGGTGTCGCAGAGTGCGGTAAAGGTTACCTTGGCAAGAGAAGTAAGCTTTTGCGAAGATTGGATCAGCACATGTATAATGTAAGAAAGAAGGTTTCGTCAAACGCGCTCCTCGAACACACAGGAGCAACTGGCCACGAAATGGACCGAAATAGGATGAAAATAATGAAAATAAAGGGGGAAAATTGGACTTGTGGGCTATCTTGACTCTGACAATTCAGACAACAGCGCACATCTTTTTTAATGCAATAATGGCAACTTCCCGAAGATGTACACTTCTACGTCCTATTTTTTAAAATATACATAATCGGACCATTTGCATATTCATTTTTCGTGGTGAATGAGGCTCAGTGCAGAATCTGAAACGATCTGCTTTTATGTGAACAGTCATGGTCTTTGCTCATTTCAACCCCATGGACTCGAAAACAACAACAAAGAAAGAGAGAATTAACAGTGGCAGTGACAGCGGCATCACATAGGCAGCAAACTACGGCACGCAGCCGGTAACTTTTACTGCGACTTTTCGCATTGTGTAGTCTGCAGAAGTCCGTGCACCATCAGTCAGACCAATACAATGCTTTTAAAAAACGAAAAAACAGCGAAGTCGCGGCTAAAAACAATGCATCCAACTGCCAGTTTTCATCCGCCAGAGCAAGGCGAGATCACGTGATCCAACCCTGCACATCACAGTGATTTCAGCAAACAAACCTGTTTGCCTGGTGTCATTCTATCAATAAACAAGGGCCATATTTTGAACTCAGTGCCCCACTGGTATCAACAGCAGCTCTACCTCCCTATAACTTTTTTTATTTTTTATATTCATATGGCATTTGAATGTGGTTATGAGTGGGTTAAGCTTCAAATAGTCAGCTGAAGTTATTAAACTGCCCAGCACAAAATTTAGAAAATGAACACAAGAGACGATGACTGCGCTGGTCCTCATCTCTTGGGTTTGTTGTCTAAAAATGTTTGCGCTGAGCAGTTTAATATTGGAATACCAACTAACCTAATCTCACACTTCACGTCATTTGAAAACTTTTCTAATGCTCCAGCTTAGTAGATCAGCACTGTTCCCCCCAAAATAACTTCATTGTCAAAGGTTACTTGCCTCAGGACAAATGAAGGCTTCCATACGCTCTTTCACGAGACTTGGCAAAACACACACTGCTGCCGTTAGCAGGACATTTGAATTGGGGAACAAATGGGTCAGTAGCTTTATCACATCATGTTGCAAGAAATTCATCGAGAAAATACCATACACAGTTATCTACAACCCCTTTTTAATACAGTTAAACCCCTTTAGAAGAGGCATGCTCAAAGCAGCAATTTTTGTCTTTATATGAAACGTCTCTTATAAGCAGGGTATCTTGTATTAATTTGCTTATCAAGCTGTATTTTACTGTAGGCACACTGCTTATACCCATTTCTGTGATATGGGTGTGCCTCTTATAAATGAGCTCGACTGTACCTAAATATGTCAATGAGCACAACAGTCTATTTATCACCCACATTATGGTGGTGCACAATCTCAGTCGGTTTTTTTCTCTCAAAACAGAAAATTCATTAGTATTATCAGGATTTATTTATTTGTTTATAAATGCATGTACACGGCACATCTAGTACCCGTCTCATGCTCTGTTGCATTTTGCACAACTGAGCACAAAATAAATTTCCTCATAGCATGGGTGACGACTTCATTATAGTACTAATAACCGATGACTACCTGGACAGCATGTTTGCATTGGCTGCATTGGTTACTCTTGGCTACAGACGTAAAATGCACACAGTGCCACTTTCAGCTCACAGCACTTTTCTGTGATCATAAGGCCAGCTGTGTTGACAAAAACCAACAACTTGGTTCTGCCTCTGACTGTGCTTTCTGAAACCAAAGCTGCAGCTTATTGCTACAAAATCTTCACCAAAATTTAACCATCATGCACTCAAGTAATGAGGTGCTCCACCTATGATCAGTGAGCTGCTGGCTACTTACTGTAACAGCAAAAGCTAAAGACATTATTTTTGTAACAGTACTTCGTAAGAAATAAACTGCTCCTTCACCTTTGCCTAGTGCTGACAATTATGCATATTGAGCCACACCTATCAAATGAAAGCTACGTTGCCGAACTTCAGCTTGCACCATGGCTGTTTACCGAATATCATTAACATGTGCCAGACCGTTTTCTTCCAAGTGCAGTGCCTTAAAATATAGATAAAATATGCTGCTGAAGAATAGCCATAATTTTCTTGCTTGTCCGTACCAAATGCTATTGGACAACTATTATGCTTGTGGCATTTATCTCCTTAAAAAAAGCCTTTTGAATCAAAGATAGTGACCCTTTGTACCATGATAGTATTTAGATCATTACCATTATTTTTGGGGGCCTCGAGAGCATAGTCGGCACGGTCCACAAGCTCTTTCATGAACCCGTCCAAGTGCCGCTTCTTCCGAGCGGCATCAACAATTTTAGCAGCTGCAGCTGCAAAAGAGTGCTGCAAGGCATCCACTAGCTGCACCTTTGTGAGTAGGTGGAACTCCAAGTGGGCCTAAAAAAAATAAGGTTACAGCCAAAAGTTACCATAATTCTTTTGGTGACTGTCATAGCAAGATATAAAAAGTGTGATATAGGAGAAATTATGCACTCTTCTTTGCAAACTCAAGAGCCACAGAATGCCATTTATTGCTGCTTCCTTTGAAGTTCCTTTTCTATTTTTATTCCTTAGACGATATTGCTGATTTATGCATGAATTATTGAAAACAGGTAACAGAAGGCTTCTGAACGCCCAATGCCCATTTCTTTTTATTAGCATCTCAAAAGCTTATTTAATTGAGTTAAGCATGATAACTTTTATGAAATTTCTGCAAGATAAGATTTATTCATGAAATCAAAAGATTTTAATGTTGCTATGAACCACTTTGTTCCTTGCACTACAATGACTATTTAGCTGCATATATGATAAATTTGTTTCCGTAATTTGAAACTTTCTAAAGGAGTACCAAAGACCTTTTAAAAATATCATTTTTTTGTTTTTAAGTGGAAATTATGAATCTTGAAGTAAAAAAAGAAATGCTGGCACTTATTAAATTATTTTTTTGATTTACCACTTTTTAGTTTGATTTACCAAGAGATACTTGAGTCTGAATACAGTTATACAGAGAGAGTTACATAAAACTAGAACTATGTTTTGCCACTCACAAATCCAGGTTGATAATCGTTTGCTGCACTGCTACACAACTGACACAATCACCTACTCACAAACGAAATCAATAAAAAAATTAGGTGTGGAGTAAAAACAACTAGCAACTTATTCAAAGCTCTTTCAGGCACACGAACATATTTTAATTGTTGTGAGCATTGCCTAACTTCTGCCTTTAATTCAGCAAAATAAAGGTCAAAATTAAGTTCTTCAAACTTATACAACAAATCTCAGATAATAGCATTCTAAACAAGACATTCACAAATTTAGGACTTATTTTTAATGTCCTGCAGGGTGATGGTAAATGCAGCTGTGAATAATATAACTGTTCTACAGCTACATTTAAAGGTGTGGCCAGGAACTGGCCAAAGGGTGCAGGTAAGCCACGTGATTGTGCCCTTCGAAGGAATGAGTCCTGCAACACAGACACAAATCACTATACCATGAGGAAATAAGTGAATGTGAATGCTTACAATGGTGCTTGTTGTAAGGGCTGAATATTTTTCCACAACATCAGCCACACTTGGAATTTCTTTCGAAATCCATAATCTTCGCTCCGAATACGTTCTGGATATGGAGTCCATGATATATTCATAATTCGGACTGGCTTTTAACATTTCTTTTTGCATGCCAGCAATGTGCGCTGCAATGCTGTCCTCGTCCTCAGCATCATTGAGGTTCAAAGCCTAGAGAAAGGACAAACTTATTACCTTTGTAAAAGCAATGCTGTCATGTAGAGATGCGCAGTAAATGTTTGCATGCACTAGTGGAAACAAGTTATCCTTTACTTGATTTGGCATTAGTAGAAAGGTTTAGATGTGAAAAATAACAGAAATACCAAGGGCCAAGAAGCACACTTAGCCTTGATGTTAGCTTCTGCCTTGACACCTGGTTACATACCCACTAGTTGGAAATAGCAGTTTTCTCTTGCCGAGACCACTCAAAAGGTCCAGATTGAACGTTTCTTTCACACTGTGGCTGTTAATGAGGTATATATGTGCATTTTAAACGTGGAATCAAACGTGGAATCAGTAGCTGTGGCGGCAATTGTGGAACATCCTTCTTCCTGCCTGGCCACTTTTCTTTCTTAACAATCCCATAACATTCACTACTAATAACACCCCCTACATTTCTCTTGGCATTATTATCTGTTAGTTCTCACTAATATTGCAGCTGTTACAGGGTATTTCGAAGTGTGTGCACTTGCAATCATGCTGTGGCATTCATACTTTAACAAAAAAACCTCAATAGATAACAAAAATAGGTTGTACCAGCAGTACGACTTGTTTTGGCATTTTGACTTAGCTTCAAAAACTAGCAGTTGCTATGCCTTCGCCCATCAGATAGACAACTTATTTGTGGCAAGATAAGCTTTAAGGGGGTATGGTAAGAAAAAAGAAGAGACTCTAGCAGGAGACTAGTTCTCACTCAATGTAGCCCATGCTCCATAGGATTCTTTCCTTACAACAAGCCAGTTTTAATAAAGCTTTATTGAAGAGTGCTCTAAGACAGTATAAAATGCCACCTGTGCCATTAATATATATTTCTTTTTACCTAAGGCAGTGCATAGCTCCCATACTTCCCACTCCCATAACTTGCGTGCCATAGACAATTTCATGTAGCAGCAACCAATTACAAAAAAGGTAGCTGTTTTCAGGACTAGCAAGTGTAAGATTCTATAGCAGGAGCTGCTTCCGTGATGATATCTGACATCATGCTTTTGCACCACCACGCATGCTCGGAAGTTTATTTCGTTAGCAGCTTTGACAGTCAATGAACAGTTGGTAGTTAGCCCTCCTCTGTCTCTTCTGTGCTTTCATGTTTCAAGCATTGTGCCAGGATTAAGATATTCAGTAAGCATAGGCACCAACTAAAGCAGCAAGTTCTTCTAACCACAAGCACATCATGGCTACCATGCGATTACACCGTCTGTAGACAATGATCCAAGTAATAAAAAAGTTTGATCACCCTTGCAGTTTAGTACTACTGATTTTACTGAAATGTTATGCTTGCTGGCTTTACTTGTTATAGATTCAAAATAGGGAAAATTGCATGTCTATCGATGTTGTGAGCTCACTTCATAGATGCAATTTTGAATTTTAGGCTCATTTTGAGCAAGAGTCTGTAGTACTCCTTGCAGGACAAAAAAAAAAGGGTGGTGGTGGTATAGGTGGCATCACTCGACTGGTTTGGTGTTGGGCAATTAAGATAGTGCTGTGTGGAAATACCCCCCAATCATCAATTTCTCTTGATTTAAATAGACATGAAACCAGTTCTGAGAGGTTTCTGTAATGATACTTTAACAATATACACTGACTTATTTGTCTTTTGTCCCTTTAAGATGCCCACTGAATAATAAACACATTTGTACATACAGCACTGGGCCTTGTGATCTTAAGAGGCAGCTTATTTTGAGGGCTGCTTCTTGATCTTTTCGGTGGTGGAGCACTGGTTTCCCCTTCATTAGCCTTCCTAAGCTTATATCTTTCATATTTTCCTTTGAATCGGAGGCCCTCACGCCATGAATCCTGCAATGTTGTACAGCCACCAGTCAAAACAAGTAAAAACATTTCTCCACACAGACCCTAGTTATCAGGTATAAAGTTTGGTTGTGTTGTCTGACAGTACGTACATTAAGGTTGGCAACATAAACTCAACTCACTCAGGTTCATTAAAAATACTTATATGTATGCCACTCAATTGCACTCAGATTCACCAATGTTTTCAACTAGGTCTACTCATACCGACTAGACTCTGTAAATTGGCTCATTCGTGCTCATTTGTATATACTCATATTCACTGAAATCCTGTTCCACAAGGTCCATTCAGACTAGATTAACCAAACTCATTGGAATTTCGTCAGCTGGATTTCCTCAAACTGGCTCATCAAAATTTTGCCCAACTAGAGTCCTGAGTCGGTCCGAGTATGAATGAGTCGACCCATGAAAAATGGCATTTTAAACTTGGATATCCAGAGTCCAGAGTGCCACCTAAACCTTAGAGTGAGTACTCGGATTGCACCAAGCCAAATCTGCCAGTGAAACACAAAAATGCCCCGTTGGAGGGCGTTGAAAAAGTTGTTTATGTTTACGTCACTAAACCGGTTCCGAGAAACGATTTCCCTTTTTTCTCTCTACGCTTCCTTGGCAAATTAGTCGCCACTGCAAAGCGTGCATTCTGACTACGTTGTCGCACAAAGCATGGGTACAGTTTTCTAGTTTTGCGCTGACAAATATGAACCAGCACATGGTAATCTATCCGGCTGCGCGTCGGCTGCTGCTGAACGTGCTCGTCGCTAAACACCAGTTCCTCCACGGCAGAGAATGCAGCCATTTTGCAAAGCACAGCCCATGCACAATGACGGAAGTGGCGTATGCTGCTCCTCATACTGCCGCAAGAATATGCGACTTGGCGGCAGTGTGATGGGAGCAATCTGCCTCGGAGCGAGTTGCTCTGAAACTACCAGTGAAAAGCGCACATTCGCTCTAAATGTACAAGTGAAATTCGAATTTGTCACCACAGGGCAAAAAAACTTTCCCTGAATCTACCAGTGCAAAACGCCATAAAGAGTTTGTCTATAGTTAAGTCGGCAGTGTAGCCAGAAATATTTTCAGGGAGTGTTATACGCCACCGGTTAAAAAGTTAAAACTATGAGAGCCCGTTCCCAAACAACATCTAGTCATTTTTATGCTGAATAACAAAGAAAAAGGGTTGATTATTTTGCTAACTTTCATATTTACTATTTACATAGGCTGAAAGGCAGGGGAGATCGGGGTATGCACACCCAAAAACTTTGGGGTGGCACTGAAAACACCTTTCATTTGCTTCAAATACATTAACAAAAACACAATGAACTTTGTTTACCCAGTAATATGTCATGAATGCCAAATGCCAACTGAATTAACATACAAGAAACAAAAACAGTGCCTCCTTACATATCCAGTTCCTGTGGAGTCTGCCAAATTGGGAAACTTGGCAATGAGGGCTCTTGCAGCTTCTTCATAAAGCTTCCCAGGGTACCTAGTATATGTGTAAATAGGGAATAACATACATTTCGTCATGTCTTCTGACTACAGAAAAAGAATGGCACCAACTTGCTGATTCAAGTTTTGTCACAGTCATCACTGAATATTTACAATCCAGTAATGATTGTAAAATTGAGCAGATAACAACTTCAAGTTTTTAAATTACCAGGCCCGAGCTACTATTCCGTATTCACTACTTGCATTTTTAGGTGCATTGGCTAAGTACAAAAAGCAAGATGTGCAGACACTACTACAGGCTGTAAAAAA
>WOVY01010551.1:0-49432 GCA_013436015.1 Rhipicephalus annulatus | reverse complement strand
AAATTGCATCTTTGTTTAGCCCACATGTGATTGATTGATTTCTGGGGTTTAACATCCCAAAACCACCATATGATTATGAGAGACGCCGTAGTGGAGGGCTCCGAAATTTCGACCACCTGGGGTTCTTTAACTGCACCCAAATCTGAGTACACGGGCCTACAACATTTCCGCCTCCATCGGAAATGCAGCCGCCACAGCCGGGATTTGATCCCGCGCTACTTGCGGGTCATCAGCCGGTACCTTAACCACTAGACCACCGTGGCGGGCTGTTTAGCACACATAGCCCTACGAAGCACACACAAGCGAATTCTGCACTTGTGGGTAGTGACACAGCTTATTACAGCCGCATGCCACCCGCAACCTTTCTGTTATTATTGCAGGCAAATTGAGAAGAATGCACACGCGTGCCTCATTCAGTGTTGTAACTTTTCTTTGTGGCACAATCCTAATATTTATTGTGGAAAAATTTCCATGGTGGTCACGCGTTGCACATTGTCGCCATCGAGCGCGCATGCCTTATTCAGTGTTGTAACTTTTCTTTGTGGCACATCCTAATATTTATTGTGAAAAATTTCCATGGTGGTCACGCGTTGCACATTATGTCGCCATCGAGCCACACATGGGTGAAAATTCTGAATGATTGGTTCAGTTCCAGGCTTCTATACAGGGATAAATCATGATAAAATTACGATCAGCCAGCCGTATCATTTTGCACCCTTGAAAGTGGATGCTGCGAGGTCTTGCGTACCGTGATCTAAATGGAAATATCATGTTTCAGTAATATAGCCAATGTCCAGTTTTTTTCTTTCTTCTTACAGCTTTATTCATAAGCTGTGCAATATTCATGGCAGCTCTTTTCTCCTGTAGATCAAAACAACATTGAGAGGTAGTTACAGTGGCTATGGCCCATTCCACTCGTAATCTATAAGCAAGGAACTAAACCTGTGAGCTGAAGTTATGGACAACACCGGCGTTGGCAGATTTTTTTTTTTTTTTCACGAAGCACCACCTATATCCCAGATTAGAATTGGGCCTGGGCAGGCAGCGGTAGTAAACCATCACTTTGTGTGCATATACCATAAATTTGGGGGGGGGGGGGGGTCAGGGGCTGGGTGTGCCACCCCTGCCTACGCCACCACTGGCGAATGGAAACCCGTGTGGTCGGGTACACACACAAGGACGGACGACCAAGAAGGAGGATGGTGGTGCCGCAGAGTGCGGTAAAGGTTACCTTGGCGAGAGAAGTAAGCTTTTGCGAAGATTGGATCAGCACATGTATAATGTAAGAAAGAAGGTTTCGTCAAACGCGCTCCTCGAACACACAGGAGCAACTGGCCACGAAATGGACCGAAATAGGATGAAAATAACGAAAATAAAGGGGAAAATTGGACTTGTGGGCTATCTTGACTCTGACAATTCAGACAACAGCGCACATCTTTTTTAATGCAATAATGGCAACTTCCCGAAGATGTACACTTCTACGTCCTATTTTTTAAAATATACATAATCGGACCATTTGCATATTCATTTTTCGTGGTGAATGAGGCTCTGTGCAGAATCTGAAACGATCTGCTTTTATGTGAACAGTCATGGTCTTTGCTCATTTCAACCCCATGGACTCGAAAACAACAACAAAGAAAGAGAGAATTAACAGTGGCAGTGACAGCGGCATCAGCATAGGGCAGCAACTACGGCACGCAGCCGGTAACATTTACTGCGACTTTTTCGCATTGTGTAGTCTGCAGTAAGTCCGTGCACCATCGAGTCAGAGCAATACAATGCTTTTAAAAAAACGAAAAACACCGCGAAGTCAGCGGCTAAAAACAATGCATCCAACTGCCAGTTTTTCATCCGCCAGAGCAAGGCGAGATCACGTGATCCAACCCTGCACATCACAGTGATTTCAGCAAACAAACCTGTTTGCCTGGTGTCATTCTATCAATAAACAAGGCCATATTTTGAACTCAGTGCCCCACTGGTATCAACAGCAGCTCTACCTCCCTATAACTTTTTTTATTTTTATATTCCATATATGGCATTTGAATGTGGTTTATGAGTGGGTTAAGCTTCAATAGTCAGCTGAAGTTATTAACTGCCCAGCACAAAATTAGAAAATGAACACAAGAGACGATGACTGCGCTGGTCTCATCTCTTGGGTTTGTTGTCTAAAAATGTTTGCGCTGAGCACGTTTAATATTGGAATACCAACTAACCTAATCTCACACTTCACGTCATTTGAAAACTTTTTCTAATGCTCCAGCTAGTAGATCAGCACTGTTCCCCCCAAAATAACTTCATTGTCAAAGGTTTACTTGCCTCAGGACAAATGAAGGCTTCCATACGCTCTTTCACGAGACTTGGCAAAACACACACTGCTGCCGTTAGCAGGACATTTGAATTGGGGAACAAATGGGTCAGTAGCTTTATCACATCATGTTGCAAGAAATTCATCGAGAAATACCATACACAGTTATCTACAACCCCTTTTTAATACAGTTAAACCCCTTTAGAAGAGGCATGCTCAAAGCAAGCAATTTTTGTCTTTATATGAAACGTCTCTATAAGCAGGGTATCTTGTATTAATTTGCTTATCAAGCTGTATTTTACTGTAGGCACACTGCTTATACCATTTCTGTGATATGGGTGTGCCTCTTATAAATGAGCTCGACTGTACCTAAATATGTCAATGAGCACAACAGTCTATTTATCACCCACATTTATGGTGGTGCACATCTCAGTCGGTTTTTTTCTCTCAAAACAGAAAATCATTAGTATTATCAGGATTTATTTATTTGTTTATAAATGCATGTACACGGCACATCTAGTACCCGTCTCATGCTCTGTTGCATTTTGCACAACTGAGCACAAAATAAATTTCCTCATAGCATGGGTGACGACTTCATTATAGTACTAATAACCGATGACTACATGGACAGCATGTTTGCATTGGCTGCATTGGTTACTCTTGGCTACAGACGTAAAATGCACACAGTGCCACTTTCAGCTCACAGCACTTTTCTGTGATCATAAGGCCAGCTGTGTTGACAAAACCAACAACTTGGTTCTGCCTCTGACTGTGCTTTCTGAAACCAAAGCTGCAGCTTATTGCTACAAAATCTTCACCAAAATTTAACCATCATGCACTCAAGTAATGAGGTGCTCCACCTATGATCAGTGAGCTGCTGGCTACTTACTGTAACAGCAAAAGCTAAAGACATTATTTTTGTAACAGTACTTCGTAAGAAATAAACTGCTCCTTCACTTTGCCTAGTGCTGACAATTAATGCATATTGAGCCACACCTATCAAATGAAAGCTACGTTGCCGAACTTCAGCTTGCAACATGGCTGTTTACCGAATATCATTAACATGTGCCAGACCGTTTTCTTCCAAGTGCAGTGCCTTAAAATATAGATAAAATATGCTGCTGAAGAATAGCCATAATTTTCTTGCTTGTCCGTACCAAATGCTATTGGACAACTATATGCTTGTGGCATTTATCTCCTTTAAAAAAAGCCTTTTGAATTCAAAGATAGTGACCCTTTGTACCATGATAGTATTTAGATCATTACCATTATTTTTGGGGGCCTCGAGAGCATAGTCGGCACGGTCCACAAGCTCTTTCATGAACCCGTCCACGTGCCGCTTCTCTCGAGCGGCATCAACCAATTTTAGCAGCTGCAGCTGCAAAAGAGTGCTGCAAGGCATCCACTAGCTGCCCCTTTGTGAGTAGGTGGAACTCCAAGTGGGCCTAAAAAAAATAAGGTTACAGCCAAAAGTTACCATAATTCTTTTGGTGACTGTCATAGCAAGATATAAAAAGTGTGATATAGGAGAAATTATGCACTCTTCTTTGCAAACTCAAGAGCCACAGAATGCCATTTATTGCTGCTTCCTTTGAAGTTCCTTTTCTATTTTTATTCCTTAGACGATATTGCTGATTTATGCATGAATTATTGAAAACAGGTAACAGAAGGCTTCTGAACGCCCAATGCCCATTTCTTTTTTATTAGCATCTCAAAAGCTTATTTAATTGAGTTAAGCATGATAACTTTTATGAAATTTCTGCAAGATAAGATTTATTCATGAAATCAAAAGATTTTAATGTTGCTATGAACACTTTGTTCCTTGCACTACAATGACATTTAGCTGCATATATGATAAATTTGTTTCCGTAATTTGAAACTTCTAAAGGAGTACCAAAGACCTTTTAAAATATCATTTTTTTGTTTTTAAGTGGAAATTATGAATCTTGAAGTAAAAAAAGAAATGCTGGCACTTATTAAATTATTTTTTTGATTTACCACTTTTTAGTTTGATTTACCAAGAGATACTGAGTCTGAATAACAGTTATACAGAGAGAGTTACATAAAACTAGAACTATGTTTTGCCACTCACAAATCCAGGTTGGATAATCGTTTGTCCTGCACTGCTACACAACTGACACAATCACCTACTCACAAACGAAATCAATAAAAAAATTAGGTGTGGAGTAAAAACAACTAGCAACTTATTCAAAGCTCTTTCAGGCACACGAACATATTTTAATTGTTGTGAGCATTGCCTAACTTCTGCCTTTAATTCAGCAAAATAAAGGTCAAAATTAAGTTCTTCAAACTTATACAACAAATCTCAGATAATAGCATTCTAAACAAGACATTCACAAATTTAGGACTTATTTTTAATGTCCTGCAGGGTGATGGTAAATGCAGCTGTGAATAATATAACTGTTCTACAGCTACATTTAAAGGTGTGGCCAGGAACTGGCCAAAGGGTGCAGGTAAGCCACGTGATTGTGCCCTTCGAAGGAATGAGTCCTGCAACACAGACACAAATCACTATACCATGAGGAAATAAGTGAATGTGAATGCTTACAATGGTGCTTGTTGTAAGGGCTGAATATTTTTCCACAACATCAGCCACACTTGGAATTTCTTTCGAAATCCATAATCTTCGCTCCGAATACGTTCTGGATATGGAGTCCATGATATATTCATAATTCGGACTGGCTTTTAACATTTCTTTTTGCATGCCAGCAATGTGCGCTGCAATGCTGTCCTCGTCCTCAGCATCATTGAGGTTCAAAGCCTAGAGAAGGACAAACTTATTACCTTTGTAAAAGCAATGCTGTCATGTAGAGATGCGCAGTAAATGTTTGCATGCACTAGTGGAAACAAGTTATCCTTTACTTGATTTGGCATTAGTAGAAAGGTTTAGATGTGAAAAATAACAGAAATACCAAGGGCCAAGAAGCACACTTAGCCTTGATGTTAGCTTCTGCCTTGACACCTGGTTACATACCCACTAGTTGGAAATAGCAGTTTTCTCTTGCCGAGACCACTCAAAAGGTCCAGATTGAACGTTTCTTTCACACTGTGGCTGTTAATGAGGTATATATGTGCATTTTAAACGTGGAATCAAACGTGGAATCAGTAGCTGTGGCGGCAATTGTGGAACATCCTTCTTCCTGCCTGGCCACTTTTCTTTCTTAACAATCCCATAACATTCACTACTAATAACACCCCCTACATTTCTCTTGGCATTATTATCTGTTAGTTCTCACTAATATTGCAGCTGTTACAGGGTATTTCGAAGTGTGTGCACTTGCAATCATGCTGTGGCATTCATACTTTAACAAAAAAACCTCAATAGATAACAAAAATAGGTTGTACCAGCAGTACGACTTGTTTTGGCATTTTGACTTAGCTTCAAAAACTAGCAGTTGCTATGCCTTCGCCCATCAGATAGACAACTTATTTGTGGCAAGATAAGCTTTAAGGGGGTATGGTAAGAAAAAAGAAGAGACTCTAGCAGGAGACTAGTTCTCACTCAATGTAGCCCATGCTCCATAGGATTCTTTCCTTACAACAAGCCAGTTTTAATAAAGCTTTATTGAAGAGTGCTCTAAGACAGTATAAAATGCCACCTGTGCCATTAATATATATTTCTTTTTACCTAAGGCAGTGCATAGCTCCCATACTTCCCACTCCCATAACTTGCGTGCCATAGACAATTTCATGTAGCAGCAACCAATTACAAAAAAGGTAGCTGTTTTCAGGACTAGCAAGTGTAAGATTCTATAGCAGGAGCTGCTTCCGTGATGATATCTGACATCATGCTTTTGCACCACCACGCATGCTCGGAAGTTTATTTCGTTAGCAGCTTTGACAGTCAATGAACAGTTGGTAGTTAGCCCTCCTCTGTCTCTTCTGTGCTTTCATGTTTCAAGCATTGTGCCAGGATTAAGATATTCAGTAAGCATAGGCACCAACTAAAGCAGCAAGTTCTTCTAACCACAAGCACATCATGGCTACCATGCGATTACACCGTCTGTAGACAATGATCCAAGTAATAAAAAAGTTTGATCACCCTTGCAGTTTAGTACTACTGATTTTACTGAAATGTTATGCTTGCTGGCTTTACTTGTTATAGATTCAAAATAGGGAAAATTGCATGTCTATCGATGTTGTGAGCTCACTTCATAGATGCAATTTTGAATTTTAGGCTCATTTTGAGCAAGAGTCTGTAGTACTCCTTGCAGGACAAAAAAAAAAGGGTGGTGGTGGTATAGGTGGCATCACTCGACTGGTTTGGTGTTGGGCAATTAAGATAGTGCTGTGTGGAAATACCCCCCAATCATCAATTTCTCTTGATTTAAATAGACATGAAACCAGTTCTGAGAGGTTTCTGTAATGATACTTTAACAATATACACTGACTTATTTGTCTTTTGTCCCTTAAGATGCCCACTGAATAATAAACACATTTGTACATACAGCACTGGGCCTTGTGATCTTAAGAGGCAGCTTATTTTGAGGGCTGCTTCTTGATCTTTTCGGTGGTGGAGCACTGGTTTCCCCTTCATTAGCCTTCCTAAGCTTATATCTTTCATATTTTCCTTTGAATCGGAGGCCCTCACGCCATGAATCCTGCAATGTTGTACAGCCACCAGTCAAAACAAGTAAAAACATTTCTCCACACAGACCCTAGTTATCAGGTATAAAGTTTGGTTGTGTTGTCTGACAGTACGTACATTAAGGTTGGCAACATAAACTCAACTCACTCAGGTTCATTAAAAATACTTATATGTATGCCACTCAATTGCACTCAGATTCACCAATGTTTTCAACTAGGTCTACTCATACCGACTAGACTCTGTAAATTGGCTCATTCGTGCTCATTTGTATATACTCATATTCACTGAAATCCTGTTCCACAAGGTCCATTCAGACTAGATTAACCAAACTCATTGGAATTTCGTCAGCTGGATTTCCTCAAACTGGCTCATCAAAATTTTGCCCAACTAGAGTCCTGAGTCGGTCCGAGTATGAATGAGTCGACCCATGAAAAATGGCATTTTAAACTTGGATATCCAGAGTCCAGAGTGCCACCTAAACCTTAGAGTGAGTACTCGGATTGCACCAAGCCAAATCTGCCAGTGAAACACAAAAATGCCCCGTTGGAGGGCGTTGAAAAAGTTGTTTATGTTTACGTCACTAAACCGGTTCCGAGAAACGATTTCCCTTTTTTCTCTCTACGCTTCCTTGGCAAATTAGTCGCCACTGCAAAGCGTGCATTCTGACTACGTTGTCGCACAAAGCATGGGTACAGTTTTCTAGTTTTGCGCTGACAAATATGAACCAGCACATGGTAATCTATCCGGCTGCGCGTCGGCTGCTGCTGAACGTGCTCGTCGCTAAACACCAGTTCCTCCACGGCAGAGAATGCAGCCATTTTGCAAAGCACAGCCCATGCACAATGACGGAAGTGGCGTATGCTGCTCCTCATACTGCCGCAAGAATATGCGACTTGGCGGCAGTGTGATGGGAGCAATCTGCCTCGGAGCGAGTTGCTCTGAAACTACCAGTGAAAAGCGCACATTCGCTCTAAATGTACAAGTGAAATTCGAATTTGTCACCACAGGGCAAAAAAACTTTCCCTGAATCTACCAGTGCAAAACGCCATAAAGAGTTTGTCTATAGTTAAGTCGGCAGTGTAGCCAGAAATATTTTCAGGGAGTGTTATACGCCACCGGTTAAAAAGTTAAAACTATGAGAGCCCGTTCCCAAACAACATCTAGTCATTTTTATGCTGAATAACAAAGAAAAAGGGTTGATTATTTTGCTAACTTTCATATTTACTATTTACATAGGCTGAAAGGCAGGGGAGATCGGGGTATGCAACACCCAAAAACTTTGGGGTGGCACTGAAACACCTTTCATTTGCTTCAAATACATTAACAAAACACAATGAACTTTGTTTACCCAGTAATATGTCATGAATGCCAAATGCCAACTGAATTAACATACAAGAAACAAAAACAGTGCCTCCTTACATATCCAGTTCCTGTGGAGTCTGCCAAATTGGGTAACTTGGCAATGAGGGCTCTTGCAGCTTCTTCATAAAGCTTCCCAGGGTACCTAGTATATGTTTGTAAATAGGGAATAACATACATTTCGTCATGTCTTCTAACTACAGAAAAAGAATGGCACCAACTTGCTGATTCAAGTTTTGTCACAGTCATCACTGAATATTTACAATACAGTAATGATTGTAAAATTGAGCAGATAACAACTTCAAGTTATTTAAATTACCAGGCCCGAGCTACTATTCCGTATTCACTACTTGCATTTTTAGGTGCATTGGCTAAGTTACAAAAGCAAGATGTGCAGACACTACTACAGGCTGTAAAAAAGTTGCATTTTAGTATCGCATTCCTAAACAGGGGTTCTGGAACTCAAATCTGAGTGAAGCAGAAAAGGGGGCACATTTTGTCATCGCATACTTTTGAAAACCTCTAAAAAAGACCTTTATTATTAATTTAGGAAGGGAAGGACGGGAAGGCTTTCCAGCAGCAACACCACCCCGATGGGGCATGTACCCCCAAGTGCACTGTTCCTATTTTCACAAGGCTGGCTTGCAGCAACACTTACATTCTGTAGGAGCACAAGTCATTATACAGCCACTGCAAAACTCTGCGGCGATTTTCGAAATAGTGCCCCTGCTGATGTCTGTCGATGGTCAGTTTGACATCGAGAGGCATGTTCGGCAGAAGATAAACACTTCGTTCATCCCCACAGACTGCAGATGGTACGGCTTCTTCAACATTCAGCACGTCAACAATCCTGCATAAAAATTGAGGATAAAGTTTTCACACAGCCTTGACTATTAGGAAGTTGGGGGTTAGCAAGTTTCAGAAGTTGCAGATTGACGCTCAGCAGGGCCTAAGTATGGAGCCTAGAATACACTGGCTAATGTGTCATCCGTAGCCTTCTAGGTGGCACCAAATTGGATGAATGCCGGCGACTGCTGCGTGGGGCACTGTGGCCCGGGTGGGTGCCGCGGCGCCGCTTGCTTTTCGTAGCCCAGTTTTCCCCCAGCATCGACAAGAGGGCCGTTGCAGATTTTGTTTTTATAAAACCGCAGCGATTACTCTGTTCTCATGATAAAAAATGACCAGAGGTTTAGGCGTTTGTTTTAATAAAAAAACAGCTTGCTGAGAATGTTGCGCTTCGGCGCACAGCTAAAGTTGTCAGGCTCATCGAGCGTCGAACTGCGGCAGCTAGTTCAAAGCAGGCAAAGGAAACATTTTACTTGTATTGTAACAATGCTTGCCACATTTTTTTTCGACATACAAACTTGGGCTGTTTTGTTCAAATGAAATACAGTACATATAAGCGCACCGGCAAGATTCTGTCTTAGAGCGGTACGTGGGGCAGTAGCCGTTTACACACAAGCTCTAGAAACTTCTAGTCACCTTAACCCCGCTACTGTGATTAGGCACTTAGCTGTGTCCCCGATAAGGGAGATATAAAAAAGCGAAAAAGCCCCCTCTTTCCTCTATTAATAAATAGCCACCTATATGCTGTGAAGACTAAGTTCTATTGTCTTAATTTGTTGTAAAGGCACCCACTTGATATGGTTACCTCATGTAATTTCTTTCTTAATTAGCAGTACTATATAAAGTTTGACATAGCTTTTATTAACAAAAATTTATTGAAACAAAACAACACAACGTACACATGACAGCACCACATCTACATGAAGTGATGAATAATTATTCAACATAGCGACGCAAAAACACAGAAATTCTACAGGGTGGGGAATTCTCTCGCTCGTCTAGCGCCAGTCATGTCTCTTCCTCGTCGGAGTTTATTAGTGCTATGCCACATTTCGAAGCATTTATAAGCAATATAACTAGCCCAAAAAGCCACATTGACAGAACTTCTTTGCCCTAGAGCCTTGTATATTAAAGTAATATATGGAAAAGTGTGGAAAAGGGGATCAACGGTAAGAAACGAATAGAGCAAAACATATAGTATGGAATGAAAGATATAAGGAAAGACTAAAAAGAAAGCAAGATAAAGAGAGAAAAAGGATGAGAGAATTTTAGAGAAAGAGGAAGAAAGACCGCCACAAAAAAATAATAGAGAGATAGCAAGAGAGAAAGCAGTTCAATTAAACAGATACAAAAAAAGACATACACACAGGATACAGAAAAATGAAAATTGATTGATTGATATGTGGGGTTTAACGTCCCAAAATCACCATACGATTATGAGACGCTGTAATGGACGGCTGCAGAAACTTTGACCACCTGAGGTTCTTTAACAGGCACCGAAATCTGAGCCCACGGGCCTACAGCATTTCCGCCTCCATTGGAAATGCAGCCGCCGCAGCTGGGATTCGATCCCGCGACCTGCGGGTTGGCAGCCTAGTACCTTAGCCACTAAACCACTGCAGCGGGGCAGAAAAATGAAGAAATAGAGGAAGAAAGAATGAAAAAAATTGCAAACCTTAGCAAAACATGAAAGCCTACAGTGAACACATAGACGGGGACGAAGGAAGAATACATAGTGCTATGCGCATGTCTTGAGTGTTCTTCCTTCGTCCCCATCAGTGTGCGCTGTGTAGCCTTCCATGATGCATTACCAGCTAGTCTACCAAGCCATGCATAACCAAACAACAGCCGCAAGAATTATACCTCAATTGGTTCCCACCAGCTCCACTGTTTCTTTGGCATTGGGCATACATGGGTGCAAGATGCACTAATTTTATTTTTCCAGAAAAAAAAAACATGGTTCTCAAGGAGTACTTACTGTGAACATTTTGTTTGCATTAAACCACAATCACTACAAAGAGCTGTTTTGAAAACTAAGGGATGCGGCCTCAGCGATACGAGTGAGGACTGCTTGATTTTTCTTATATACTCTGTGTTACAGCCTATGGTTAGAGTGGTGGCTACAATGCCGAAGCAACGATTGCCTGTAGGCAAACTAGGCCATATTAAAGTACATCATTTCAATGAATAGGACACGGCGATGCTATTCACTTTACTTTTATAAATTAATAAGCGTAAGCTACCATTCCTGCTGGCATGGATCGGCACTTTGAGCTAACATGGCAGGAATGTGCGGTTCATAGATGTCCAATGATGACTCTCAGTGGTGGGTGTTCCGCTCCAAAATTTTGTGCACTATTTTGGGCACCAACTATTTTGCGCCCTATTTCTACAAACCAGCTAGTACTATGAGTCTCACTATTTTAGATCCTCAGGGTGTAGTGCACTCTTCAAGTTCAGGACCTTCAACGGTCGAGCTCGCTTCAGAGCACTACTGCGACGCGTGTTGCTGAAATGTCTCCACAGACCGATTCGTTTTTGTCGTTTTGCTGGTACTTCGCTCACATTTTGCTCAGAATATTCAGGGACTATTGTGGGCACCGCAGGCGTGCCTTGTTGTGGGGGATCTTGCTGAACACGCCGTTTACGGCAATGGTGAACATTCGCTCAATAAAACTCTTTTCAAAGTGTTTGCCACCAAACTCTGTGGCTTTTCACAGACCATAGCAGTTGGTGGCAGTCTCCTGTCCGCTTCTTTATCCTTCTGTCCTGTTCTGCGAGATGTGCTTCATCTGATGGCGTCATGAATAATGATAGTCGCTGTTAGTTCGAACGATATAACCAGTTGCACAGAATGGTACGAAGCAGGTCCTTTCTTTCAATCGCCTTGACTTTGAAATTCTATCATTGACCTCATAGTTCCCGTTGGGACAGGCACAGAAACATGACAACCACTCACTCACCCTTTGACGACATGAACAACAAACGCAGCACCCGGTAATAACACTGAAAAACATGAAAACAAAAATCCCGCAACAGCTGCAAATCGGCTATGCGGAGCAGACGACACACTCTGTCCACACCCTCCCGCTTGGCAGCGCCCCCAGCGGCCACCGTGGGCATACATCCAAATCGGTGCTACTCTCCTCTATTGAAAAGAGCTGGCAAACGGCACACTAGCCAGTATATTCTAGGCACTATAGCCTAAGTGCAACCCCTGCACAAAGACCTCGGTCAAGCATCAATCAGAGGGCAAATGGAATGGAAGTGGCCACTGTGCAAAATTTATAGTCAACCTCTGTGATCAACACCAGAGCACTATGAAGCTATCCAAGCCCGCTAGTACTACGAGTTTCACATATTAACAGTTTAAGAGCCATACTGGGATAAGGCATCAACGCTACAATATCTTGTCATTAAAGCGACAAAACACGCGGAAAGATACTGACAAGAGTGCAATAAGGGACAAGGGATAGGAAGAAGCACAGACGAGTGCTGAACAGCCTTCCTATTCCTTGTTCCTTATTGCGCAGTTGTTGGTATAAATGAGCTAAGCACAAGCAATGCTCGATAAATCTCTAGTGACAATGGCAGAACAAGAACGAAAACAGGGGGATGCATGAAACCATGCTTATATAATGACAATAGAAGAGATCTCGTAAAAAAACAACTAATGACTACAAATAGCTTGAAGCAGTGTAAAAAATGAAGACAAGAATCGAGAATGAAGACAAGATGAGCACAATAGCACTCATGCTGTTGTGTTCATAAGTAATTCTTGTCCTGATATTTTTCTTGCCCCGAGTTATTTGCAAGATGAACTGACTCGCCCAAACCAACACGTTGTTGCTAATGGGTGCAGTGACATTTTCAGAGCTATTTATGTGTGCTATACACAAGCTCATGCTAAGATTTCTGCAAAATAATTGCCTTTGGTGAATGAGAACACCTTAAAATACATAATCTTTGTTCATTATGGTTTACATAATATAAAAGGAAGAGCAGAATTATTAAAATTAATACACCATACAAAACAACAAAAACCAGGTAGTAACCATGAACAAATATCAATGAGATCAGCATGCTTCAGTTTCATTCACACCTGCAACTAGCACCGGTTATACGACCATTCATGGCTGCCAACCAAAAAGGGACTCAAGGCAATTGATGTTCACACCTACTAGTGAGACTTGTATGTAGTATATCGTGCACCAATGAATGATGCGATGTGACAATGTCATATGTATTCAAAAGTGATGTTTTTTTCTTTAGTTTTTTGCTACCTAAAGTCAACCCTAGAGCTACATCGTATACCGAAATTCTATTTTTTTTTTCTTCCTGGACACTATGAGAAGTCGCCTCATACGTTTATGGTCACATTACAATCGAGTACGTACGGTACCTTTCTTTTAAAAGCCTAGACTACCAGACAGCCTTCTGGTGTGCATGGAACACCTTGGAAGTTCTGAGACTACAACCCAACGACTGAAGCGGAAACTGCTCGCGTTACTACTGCCTTGCTGACCTCCTCTTCCTGATCTGATAAATAAGCTAATGTCCTGTTCTGTGTATTTGTTCAGTACAAAGGCTTGCCGCTGCACTCTTGTGACTGAAAAATTGAGCGACAAGTGATTGAGCCAAAACAATGGTTTTTATAGACAAGTGGCCATTCGCAAACATTTGCAACTAACATAATCGCATGACCATTTCTAGTTGCATGTGTAAATGAGCCGTTGTGCTACTTTACACACTTCCAATACTTACGAATCGAACTTATTTCCATTTAACTAGAGTCAGTAGCAGCAAGATGGCAGTAATAGCAACCATATGATCATAGTAATACAATTGCTTGTGTGGCTATTTTGTGAATTTATATGAAATATCAGGTTTCATGTTCTCCAGCGATTTAATTTCCAAAGAATTCACTGTGTGGGCACTTCTATGACAATGCGACACCCCAGCATTGATTGCATCACCCAATTGCATGTTGGCATAGCAAACTGTTAAAAACAAATCACTGCAGAATAGTTCCTGGGGCGGAGTACATACATAAATCTTGGCTATGCAATGTGCACTGGGTATATCAAATGTTTTCTTATAATACATTAGAGTGAAATCTTGCAGTAGTGTTTATGGGAGCTGCAATGCATGGCACCTTTGCCACCATTAGAATGTTGGGTACTACACAGATTTGTCTAAGCTTCATTCTTTTGGCTCCATGCGACTTGGAGCTGCTTTGTCTTAAGACGAAGCTTAGCAAATGTTCAGGAGGTCCACTTAACAACCTTAACCTTTCTAGACTCACCAATTCAAAACTGCTCATGGAGTTCACAACAATCTATTCTTTTATCCGGAATGCACATATAGATACTTTTTACAAGCATCAAGTGATGTGTGAATTAGAAATGACATCAAAGTTTCGAGCTCAAGATAATTGTGTTCTTTCATTTTAATGCATGCATGTGTACCTCGGACTGAGCATTAGCAGCGAGCATAGCCTTGAGCATATCTTAATACGGTTTCAAAGTAAGCATGAATGATCATCCAGCTGAGCTGACAGTACCCGGTAATGTCTTCATTAACTTATTAACATTACATTTTTAGTGGCTGCTTGTGCTTTGCTGTGATGTCTCGCCCCTTCCCCAAGTGGCATCACAGACAAGCTTGCAGAGCTCACACAGCAGCACCTTGAGTAGCAAATGACAATGGCTTCTGTTTTTCTTCCCTAGTTCTGCAGTCCAGCTGATCTCTAATGGTTGTGGCTGCTAATGTCAGTGCCATTATAAATGGCATAGTCAGCTTGCTGTCACACCATGGTAAGATTTCAGTCAGGTGATATATCATTTAAGCACTGAGTATTGCTACGAAAAACATGCAATTGATAAGCAACCTTACCTGTACTGTACTGTCTCCTTGATAAGAAGCCTTGCTTTGTCTGGGATGACGAAGTCGTCGTCCATGTCGACATACATCTCAAAGTCCTTGTCGAAGACCTAGTGGAAACATAATTCACTAAAATGTACACACCTCACTCTTCCTAAATCATTGCCAACTTTTTTATTTTCCCAGCATGATCTTTCGATGAATATTAGTGCACTTAACAAGTAGACTAATTTAGCTGGACATGTAAACATTGCACGAGTGCTTTGTCGCATTTTTAAAGTGAATTTGCACATTTTACAATACCTCAGTAGACAAAACAATATGGGACTATCAGCACAAGTTACATGAAACCATATTATAATGCCATTAAGTCACACTGTCA
The DNA here is from genome assembly GCA_013436015.1 of Rhipicephalus annulatus. Lineage (NCBI taxonomy): Eukaryota > Metazoa > Arthropoda > Arachnida > Ixodida > Ixodidae > Rhipicephalus > Rhipicephalus annulatus. Next base: position 34,048 of record WOVY01010551.1, on the reverse strand, counting down.
TTATTTTGATCTCATGGAGTTAAAGTGGTGAGGTTGGCTGATATTAGTTGATAAAGAAAAGTATACATACTTGATAACATAATGTCCCTGCTATATTTCTTTTCTTGGAATTGGTAGTATGAATGAATAAATAAATAAATACAGGTCAAACCTATATGTAAAAAATATTAATGAACTTCTTTAGCCTTTTGTGTTATTGGCAAAGCTGTATTAACAAGGCAGACTTCAGCATTATAGCTTAAGAAAACAATTTCAGGCAATTGATGTTTCTGGAAATCAATTGAATTCAGTATCAGTACAGGGAAATACCCTAGTATGCCTTTGATTGGATATGAATGGATGGAAAAGTTGTGTTCGTTTTCCCAGCTACTATTGCTGAATTAGCAGAGCACTGTATGTGTTATCAGAACGTTGTGGGTCAGCTCGGTCACCTACTTGGAATTCCTTACATTTATGTCATAGTTACTATACATGTAAAAAATACAATTAATGACCTTTGTGCCTCCCTTTGCTTCACTGTCTGCGAGTTTATTTGGCTGCGTACAATAAAAAATGAGACCTTCATATCCATTTCCTTGCAGTCATCGACTGATACAGCAAAAGTGTTGCGCATGTGTGAGCATTTCAAGCAAGTAGCCTTGACCACAGACTAGTGGTTGTCAATTTATGCTCTACATTTTTTCTAATACTACACGCTGTTACAGCGTGAGTGGCATGCACGTCAAATCAACCTGAGCTCACGCTTTGCACTGCGGGAAGTGTAACATCCTGATCCGCGCGCTCCTTCATTGAGCACCCCGAATGCTGCATCTTACTCTAGTGACACTTGAGGGCGGGCTACCATTTCTGCGACGAGTACTTTTTTTTTTTTCATTAACCCTTTCCTGCCTTTGCTTTTGTCATTTGTCCCTTTGGTTCTGAACCACAAGGAACCTACAATGAGGCATTAATCACACAGAAATTACGTCAACTTTGTTCACCTATCCCCCCCCCCCCCCCACTTCCCGCGTGCGCAAGCCTGTGGACTGTCATAGAGTGTGACAGGAACATAACTCACCTTCAAGCTCATTGCGGAGAAGTCGAGACCTTCGAAAGGCTTGCTTGTTTTGATGTGCTCAGTTAAATTTTCCTTCGTACACGGTCCATGAAACGTGACGACGTTTTTATCGCCGTAGGCGACTAAACACTTCGATGCCGCTATCAAGCGTGCTGTGAACTAGCGTGACAAAAGAAAAAGAACTGAGCTGCCGTTAACGCGGGAAATCTCTGTAGTGCAGCCACAGAACACTGTGCAACTGGGGCAGAGGGAATGATGGCTGAACACGCGCTTTCACGGAGAGAGGAAAGGTTTCCTTCCTCCGTGAAAACTTTCCTTCCTCCGTGCGCGTTTTACTTGTGGCGCGCTTTTGGCGCCACCGGTGCTACCACAGAACAGGTTCTGTGGCACAGTTGCGGATAAAAACACCTATGAAATGATAGACGCTTCACAATCTAAAAGAATAAAGTTTTATGTCATTAAATACACAGCGCACTGAAAAGGCGTGCGAGCTTTTTTTCATTCTTACTCTTCGTCGCAAGAGGCGCCGTGCGACATCCACTTGTGTACGCTCAACAGAGCGCGTACTGAATGGTTCTCTGGAGGCAGCCATGTCATAACCGTGTTCGTGGCTCACGAAAAGCAATTGAAGCCGAAGAAAAAACGGTGTGTCAGAGAGCGATTGGAAGTGGCATAATCACCAACCACTATTCCGGTGCCCGCTACGCGACCGCCGGACGTGCAGGCTGGACGTAAGGCTACGGGGTCATCTTTTCGGACTGTGCACACGCAGCGATTGCTTTTATTTTCTTGTGCGCAGTGGTGTGTGTGTGTAATTGTATATTTAACTATTTGCGACGACTCGGTTTTTTCCCGTCATTGGCAGCCCAGGTTCCGTGACTGTCTCATTGAGGAGCAACAACTGTGTCCACATTCGTGACCCGCAATGGATGTGAAACGCTGCCTGCCCGAGGTGTCCGTTCTCATCCCCTCAATTTACGAAGATTGTAAGCCATATAGGTTTAGCCCACAGCGCTGAACCTGGATTCAGGATTTTTTGTGGTATTGGCGGCTGTGCAAACACATACAAAATTTTTTCCTCATACCGTTCGCACCTCTACCGTCAACACAAGGATGTGCTAGAGGAGAGTGGAAGCAACTTTTCAGGCTCTCATTCTGCGGCAACTACAATGTCAGCTGTTCGCTGTTCGATCAGTTCTGCCCTGAGTACCCTTCTGATGTGAACTGTGCGGAGGGAATAAATGGCGAGAATCAGGCAAAGCAGCCGCCGCAGAACAGCAGTGCAATGCAAAGCAACGGTCAACGTACCTTTGTAGAGCAAGCGAAGAGCACCTTGTGGAACTTTTTTTTAGTGTGATTGATCAGCACAGCTTACCACACACTGCTGTGGAAAAATTATTTTCAGAACTGCGCTTTGTTTTTGAGCAGTTGTTTGTCGCGTACGCGAATGAAATATCAAATGCCATGTCAACATCTCAGCCAACATCTATCCTGAATGATTTGCTAAAATGTAATTTTGTTGAACAAATTTTCAGTGGCCTGCAAAGCAGGCGAAAAAGGGATAAATATGAGATGAATTTCCCTCTTGTTGCACCGAAGCAACAGATCATTGGCCAAAATTCTAAATATCACTATGTGCCATTGCCTAAGCTCCTTTCTGTTCTTTGCAATGTACCAGACATTGCTGCTCACCTAACAACGCCAGAGGCTGAGAACCACACACCCACGGTCTACAGAGATTTTACAGATGGCCAGCTGTACCGAAAGCACCTTCGGTCTCTTGTCTCATCAACAACAACACACACAATTGTTCTTTTATTTTACTCAGACGAAATAGAAATCGTCAATCCCCTGGGTGCCAAGCGAGGCAAGCACAAGCTTCTGGCTGTTTACTGTACTCTTTTAAATCTCCATGTCAAATACAGGTCACAACTGCGTAATATCTATCTGGTGATGATTGTACGGTACATTGATGTTAATCAGTACGGCCTGAAAGCTATTTTACAGCCACTAGTAGATGATCTTAAGCACCTGTATGAGCATGGCATGAGCTTTATTTTGGATGGCATAGAGGAGCGTGCTGAGGTGCTTGTTTTCGGCTTTTGTGGTGACAACCTATCACTGAACCGTTTGGGAGGTTTTTCATGTTGTTTTAGCAGCGATCGAGTGTTCAGATTTTGCATGGTGTCTTCAAAACAGCTTGCAGACAAAACTAGTGATGATGTGTGTCAAGCACGTACGGCAAACAGGCACCAGCTCCATCTACAAGCACTTGCTGTTAGCAGCCTTTATAACAAGCGTCTGTATGGTGTGAACGAAGAGTCGCCACTTCTTGAACTGCCTTACTTTGACGTCACCCGCCAGCTGCCCCCAGATATTATGCACGACATCCTTGAAGGGACATCTGAGTGTGTCCTGCGTGAAGTACTGAAAGGCCTCCTTTCCTCTGCTGTCATTTCAAAAAAAGATGTGGAGGACATCTCTTCATTTGAGTTTGGTCCCAATGACACAAAGAACAAGCCTGCTCAAATCAACATGACCTTTGTCTTGAAGAAAGCGAACCTGAGAGGGACAGCATCAGGCAAATGGTGTTTGCTGCGATTCATACCGCTTATGCTTGGAGGGAAAATTTCTGAGGGAAATGCAGACTGGGAACTTCTATTGCAGTTTCGCGAGATCATGGACATTGTTTTTGCTCCGGAAATCGAAGCAAAGCGTCTCGCGTACCTTGATATACTTGTACAAACTTTCCTAACAGAATTTGCCAACAGGTATGGCCGCCAAGTTGTGTCACCAAAAATGCACTATATGGTGCACTATGCAAGGTACGTGCGTGAAGTGGGGCCATTAAAACATCTTTGGTCCATGCGCTTTGAGAGCAAGCACCAGGAGTTGAAGAAGCAAGCCCTGTGTGTGAAGAATTTCAAGAACATTACATTCACACTTTCAAAACGACATCAGCTAAAGCAGAGCTTTCAGATGAACTTCTATGAACTGTATGAAGGACTTTCAACATCGCAGAGCAAGCCTGTTGATGTCAGTAAACTGCCAGAGTGTGCCAAAGGGCTCCTACCTCCTACCACCCATGAAGTCAAATTTGCAGCGATTGACAAGTGCAAGTTCAGGTGTGGAAGTGTCTTGGTTTCACAAAACTCTGATTCCTTTGATTTTCCTCAAATCGAGTCAATTTTCGTCGCCAGCGGCAGGCTGTACATCCTTACGAGGACTCTGGTAATTGAGCGCTTTGACCAGCCCCGGTTTTGTTATGTTGTTTCAAGGTCGGATCAGCAGCAAATTCATGAAACTGCTGATACCTTTGCTCCTTGCCTTTTGGATCTGTACAAAAATGGAGAAATTGTCCCAAAATGGGAGTTGTGGTAACTAATAGTTGGGGTTCTGTGTATTCAATTTATATTGTAAGTAGTGACAAATACGGGCTCTGCTATAGAAGCAACGAAAAAGACGTTTGTTGTGGCGGAGGCTCGTGCTACTGCAGCTGCTGCTGAAATCACTGGCTGCTGTTTCGCTGCTTTTAGGCCCGTTAAACGGTTGATTCATCCCGGCGTGGCGTCTAACAGTATTCTTGCATTTGGTGGAGAGTGCTGGTTGTCTCAAACTGGAACTCCGTTCCCGAACTCTACCTCAACCCCTTGCCTCGCCGATTTCTGACGACATGACCCAGCCACCTGCAGTCATAATCCCATCTGTTACCTGTTCCGGAATGCCACGACAGCGATATCCAGTGATTTTCAACGCGACCGATGACCAAGACTGGCTGGCCCAGTATGAAACCGTAAGCCTTCACAATAAGTGGAATGACATAAACAAGCTCAGTTACCTTAATTTATATCTCGCGGTTGTGGCAGAACTGTGGTTTAACAACCACAAAGTAAAAATACCCTTTTGGTCAACCTTCAAGACACGCTTTGCAGAAGTCTTTGGCCGACCCGCTGTTTGCAAGCTCCCCGCCGAACAGCGCTTGCGCTGCTGAGCACAGCGCTCTGGCGAGACCTTTACCTCGTATATTGAGGATGTTCTGGACCTCTTCCGTCGTATCGATTCCAACATGTCTGACACTGACAAAATACGGCACATCATGAAAGGTATCGAGGATGACGCTTCTCACATGCTCGTTGCAAAAAACCCGCAAACCGTCGCCCAGCTTATTCAGCACAATTAAAGTTTCGACGAGCCGCAGAGAGAGCGCATTTCTACTCAACGTCCTAACCTCGACACGACCTCTACATCTGGGTTGACCATTGGCGCTGTTGCCTCCGAACAAACCACGTTAATGCAGCAAATCCAGCAGTTCGTCCGAGAAGAAGTGTCACGCCAATTGTCTCTTGTGCCGTACGTCGTCCCAACCAGTGCGCACATGCTCACCCCAACGCTTCACAAGGTAATCGAAGAGCAAGTTTTTGACGCCCTGTCTCCCACATACCATCTTTCGCCTGTCTCTGCCCCTCTCACTTTCGCTGAGATTGCCAGACTGCCGCTGTCGCTACCAACCGTCACGGATCTTGCTCGACAGCCCCGTCTTCTTTACGCAGCAAGTCCACCTATCCGTCCCCACCCAGCTCCTGTTCGCCACCTCGCACCACCATCAACTAACCCTTGGAGCACTTCGGACAACAGGCCAATTTGCTACTTCTGCCGTCTTCCCGGTCACGTAGCACGCTACTGCCGTCGTCGGGACTACAACCCAACTCTTGGTGAGGCGACTTACGACTCCTATCGTCCAGAGCCACCACAGTCATCTCCGTTCCCCACCACGTCGGATCAGTCGCCGCCACGTCGTCTGCAGTGTCACTGCAGCAGTCCGCGTGCTGACCTTTTTTGTTTGGCAAGACACATATGTAGCTTGCTATAGCTAGGCTTTAATTTGTTCAGCCTGTCTAATGTGGACTGAAACTTCTGGCACTGTTAGTATAAACCATGAATATAAAACCTATGTTGCCAATGGTTGCTGAAATTTGTCAGCATAGAGGTACGAAACAGCATATTTGTTTGTTTTTCTGATGTTTTATTTTGTTAGATGTATTACAAACCATCTTAAGAGCATATTTCTACGACTGTGGGCCAGTCGTTTTATATTTCAAGCCTTTGCCTCAGCTGATGTTCCGGTGCTCAACATTATTGAAGCCACATGTCAAGCAAGATGATGTGTGCTCTTATCTGCAAGGCTACCCCATAAGAAATAATAATCATAATAAGATTTGAGGTTTTACATCTAAATACTGCAATATAATTGAGGGATGCCATAGTGAAGGGCTTCAGAATTTTTGATTACCTGGGGTGTTCTTTAATGTACATTGGCATTGCACAGTACACAGCCCTCTAGCATTTTACTGCCACCAAAATGGGACTACTGCAATTGGGAACTAACTTGCGACCTTCGAGTCCGCAGTAGAGAATTGTAACCACTACACCACTGTGGCATACTCCACGAGAAGTAAATGACCAGCTTCACTATGTCAAACTATCATTAAACTTCTTGAAGACATTCTTAAAAGATTTTTGGGTTTAAATTATGGCATCAGATTTGCCTCTTTGACTGTGAAAAGATCTTTCAAGTTTGCCAGTCATTAGGAAGAACTTTGGTGGCATAATAACAAAGAGTAGTGAAAGGTTTACTCTAAGAACTTCAGCAGGCAGGTTGGCCAGACGGTACTTCCTAGGGCAGTAGAAATTTACAAATGCAGTAGTGTGTTCTCCTTCAGAAAGATTCACAAGCCTGGTACTCTTTCCATGTCTTTTTTCCTTTGTGTAAGTCTAGATGCGTAATTGTATGATATGTGTACTATAAAGTATTGTGAAGTGTAAAGTGTTGTGTACTATGTTTGAAGCACTGTTTTTGCCATTACCTTTATTACTTTTATTTGAGAAAGACTAGCCCTTAAAGCACAAATCTTGATGTGTACTATGAGGCCTGGAATCTTCACGAAATAAAGTTTTTTATGTATTATGTCCTTATGTATCTACTGGTCATAGCTCGTCACAACACTATAGCGGAGACCGACTTACATTAGAAGATAGGAATGTTCCAATTGTGCACCGGGGCTTGTTTTGTATGAGGTGGCATACATTTTACATCACTGAGACACAGAAGTATTCGGGGCCATGGTCAGTCACAGTTAATGGTAGGTGTTGGAAGTTTAATGTTCCTGCAAAGTAAGGTTCCTGCAGAATGAGGTGAAGATTTTCGAAGTGGATCCCTTTGGCATTAATCTCTTCATAGACAATGTCTTCATAAATGCTAGGATTTGTTTCGTTCAGTTTTGCATGGAAAGTTAGTTTTCCTTCGTGTAGTGTCATTTATTATATAGCAGGCGCAATTGTCGAAATAATAGATGATGATGATTATGTGTGGCGCTTTATGGCACAAGGGCCAATTGATGGCCAAAGAGCACCATTTCGATAGACTAGAGGTATGAACAGTGATATATATTGTAAATGATGAGAGGCTGTAAAGGTGCCTTAAAATTCCTCGTGCTAATGCGGGTAAAAACTTAAGTATTAAAATCATGACAGTGGCGTGACATATGTGCAGTCAGATTGAATGTCAAAAGGTCATGATAATAAGACTATGGCGGAGATGTAGTCACCACATGTCAAAATAATAGAGTTTTATGTGAATGTGACATTATCTTTGAGAATGAGCCCTACCTTATGCGATCAGTAGTATTGGTTTCTCAGTCATACTAGTTCTGTATGGCTTTTTGCAGATGTATACATAGGGGATATCATGACATTTTTAAAGGTGGGCAGTATGTAATAATTTTGTGATATGTGGATTAATTTAGATGTCTTGAGATAAACTTGATAATCATGTATTCTCGTTAACTGTAGAGAGCGAGGTAGGGCCTTAATTTTACTGTAGAGAAACCTCACAAACCTTGCTTGAAAGTTTTATATCTGCCACTCGTGTAATGACAATAAGCTTTGTTGGTGCTATCAATTCAGAGTAAACAGACAGCTGTGGCTGTTTGATACAGCACATTGTAAGATTGTTAGATGTGTCAGCTCATTTTGCTTCAAGTCTGCACTGATCAAGTCATGCCTACACAAGATGCAGTGAAACTTAAAAAAACTAGGTGAGCCAGTTTTTGGCTTCAAGCTTCTCGACTTCCATCATTTCCGTAATTGCCGAGATGCTATTGCAGAAGTGAAAATGTGGAGCAGGTGAGAGATGGCTGCCATGCTAAAAGATCAGACCTCAAGTTGTGCCCAATATCCACAAATCCTTCCATAGTCTCAGCAAAGTTTAGGGTAGGTACACAGTGCCGAAGGTCCTTTCAACCCCCAAGAGACTTGGGAGGCTATGCCCTTGCGTGTGCAATGCCAAGCAACCTGGCAGTGCAAAAAAGCCTGCGACTACTTTCATGCAGTGTTCCACAGGAGTTGTTACTCTTCCATGCAGTAAAAAGTCTATTAGGCAAACTGAGTGACATTTGAACAGCCAAATGCGAGAGCTTTTGCACAAGAAGTAGAGGAAGTATGTACACTTGATTGTGCATCATGCATCTAGTGGCTGTGAGCCACCGTTCATGACATGAAAGCTTTTGGCACAAGTGCAAAAAAGTGAAACACATTTCCCTAGAGGCCTTTTTCAAAATTTAGAGGATCGAGCACCACTGAAGCATCTGTAACTTTGTCATCTGCAATTTACACTCTTCTAGTTATTAAAAAGTGTTATTGACTACTCAAGATCAGGTTCTTTGGTGCCATACAATTTAAATAAATTAAAAGCGTACCATATTAGTTTGTAGTATGCTATTTTTAGCAAATGTCAGCTGAACCTGTCAGATATGCTCACTTGCTATAAGTAATTGTATACGGTAATTTTGTTGTTACTGACCTTACTATTCAGTGCCCACTCCATCTGTATTGTTTTCCACAATGTTGATATTTTTTTCTGTGTTAAGCATCATTGATTAGCTTGCCACCAACATATACCTGTTACTAGCCCTACTACTTGCCTTTGGGTGATGGGCAATAAAATATTTGCAAGCAATTTGTATTTGCTGTATCAGTAATAAAATTCAAATCGTGATGGGACAAGAAGTCACTAATGGCCAATTAACTGCATTTACTGGTGCTATTACTTTGCTTTCACTTTTTCATGGCATTATTATTATTATTTAATTTTGATACACAAGAAACACGAAAACACAAGCAAATGAGGATGGAACAGGCTCACAACCACCATCTAATGGGGCACAATGCGGGTTCGCCTTGTTGATCAGTTGGATCAGTGGCTTGGGTGCTCGGCTGCAAACTCAAAGGCCGCGGGTTTGATACCAGCCACGGCAGTCACATTTCAATGCAGGGGAAACGGTAGAGGCCTGGGCACTGTGCAATGTCAGTGCACGTCAAAGAACACTAAATGGTCAGAATTTCGAAGCCCTCCACTGTAGTGTTTCGCATAAACATGTGATTTTGGTATTTAAAACTCCACATATAATTATTAGGGGCACAATGCCTGCCTTTAGTTGTGCAATATTCGCAAGTAATTTCAATTTGCTGTATTGGTAATGAAGTTCGAATGATGATGGCACAAGAAGTCACTAATGGCGAATAGGCTTGATTCACTGGTGCTATTATTACTTTGCTTTCACTTTTTCATGGAATAGAGGAAAGAAATGTAGGAGAAAGTGAGACTTAACAAGACCTGTGAAGCATTGACTAAAATTTTATGACTAGCGCAAAAGAGATGACTACAAATAATGCAAAGTTCAGTGCAAATAAAGATTGCAATAATGCTTGTGGTCACAAAGCACACGATGGTGCAGTGTCCACTTGGACTGTAAAATAAGGCAAATAAATTTGGACATCCAGGCAGATAAGCTTGTCTCGTTTCTTCACTTATCATTAGTTTTCTACATTTTGCATTGACATCCTTTGCCCGGACAGATTTCAGTCATCTCGCATTCCAACGTGCCTTATACTTGATGAACTGCATGCTCTTGCAATTTAGTGGAGAGTGAACGCTTTCTACATATCATTGGTGGTGATAGCAGACCTTTAGCTGGAGGGCTATTTGAATTGATTGCCTCAAAATCCCCGGCGGTCAGCCTAATGAGCATGTAGAACACACACATTCTGCAGGAAACCTATTTGCTACTTACAGATCTTACTGTGACAGGCTTAAGCTGTTTGGTAGTTTTGACTATGCACAAACAGAATGAGTTCTGAAAGCTCAACGATGCACTGTATCGAACTGCTGATTTAATGTGCCCATAGTAGAACTAGTGTGACGATCACGCTACCAGCATACTTGCTGAGACAGAGTGGGTAACATATCTTTCATGTCTTTGAATAGATTTGGACAGTGAGGTCTGGGACCTTTGGAGTGACCCCATGTCGATAATCTGTATTGTGACTTGGAGGACCGCGGAGCGTGGGGGAAGGGGAATCATAACAGAGATCTTTGTCACGAAGGGGTTGAAGGAGGACAGGTTTGCAGCGGATTCGGTTGTGGCATAAAATATTGTGGCCCAGTTGGCACAACCTGAGCAGTCGTCAGCATAACAACTAGTGTGAGCTTGGTACATTATTCAGAGATGAACAATTTAGAAAAGTATTGGTCTGTGATTAGCATAGTGCTACTGCCTCCTCTCGCGAAGATAATGATATAGCGCGCTGCGAAGTGCGACGCCACTATATACGGAATGGTGGACAGTATCCTGGAGTTTGCACCCACGGAATGCAACTCCTACGTCGGTTCCTGAAGCTAAGCTCATAATTGGCTAGCTTACCGAATCTTGATTATTCAACATTAAGGGCCGGGCGACATTCACAAATTGTCAACATTTGGGGGCAATCAGCCGACTGTGCAGAGAACGAACAAACGACGATGTTTTTTTTAATTTATTTATGCGGAGAAGCCACAGCAGCACTTGACGGCCTATCGACATTCAAGGCTTTATATGAGAACCGTTTCGACAACTGTAAAGGGATAAGTGAGCACCACCTTTTAGCGCTTCGCAATCTACCCCCCCCCCCCCCCCGTAGTCGGGAAGCGACATACGAGGCCTAGGGCTACTTACGATGCCGTGCAGTTAAATATCCACCGTCCGACTGTACTTTACGTTCCTGACTTTCCGAATTTCTCCAGAAAGCATTGCCATAGGTGATTGTTCTGGGGACGTAATCGTGGATAGCAGAGTCACGCGAACACTTTGGGCGCGATCAATGCAATGCCACCCACATAGGAATTCTTTAAATCGCAGTTAACGTGTAACCGTCGCTGCTGCACGGTATAAATCCGGATCGAGTTTGACTGCCAAAACGCGATCTATGAAGCAGATCGGCCCGTAATCGCAACTATGAGTGATAGCGTAGCAGCACCTGCTTTGCGCCGGTCGCGATCAACCAGACGTTGCAGCGGTATGGCAACATCGGACTAATAAGAACATTCGTGATTCAGCAACGGCAGCTGCAACATCAGAAGAGTTGAAAGAGCTGGTTCTTTCACTCCTATCTATCTAGATATGTGACGGTGAGCCTCGCAACTCGTTATCACGGCAAGCTACAATTCTGCTGAATTGTATGGCGTTTGGATGGACACACACCGTATGCGAAGTCCAAGTCGTCAAAAAAAAAAAAAAAAAGAACTGCTCACTGCTGTTTTTACGACCTGCTTCCCGCGAGTAAAATATTTAGCAATGATTCATGGTCAGTCTGCATGGCAACGCAAGGCGTCGCCCGAATACCAAGATAAGGTCATGATAGACGCTGCAAAGGCTCCAGAAATTTCGACCATCATGTGTTCATCAATGGACACTGATATCGCACAGTACACTTGCCTCAATCAATTTTTTCCCCTCCATCGAAATGCGACCGCCGCGGCCGTAATCAAGCTCACGACCTTCGGGTCAGCAGCCGAGCACCATAAACACTGCTCCACCATGGCGCGCACCAGTCCCAATGAACGGTTAATTAGAAAAACGACAGATACAGGGGTGGTCAAAATTAGTTCTGAAGCCATGGATTATCATATATGTATGGCAGTGCAACCCAGAAACTTTTAGACTACCCCTCTACATTATAGCACTGTCATAAAAAAAAGTTGAGAAGCAGGCCCTTATAAACAACCATAACACTGCTCTCAGAAGTTTATGAATACTGGTGAAAAGGGCTACTGATGAAACATTTTTGGATCAATGACAGTGTTACAACATTTTCTGGAGGCAGTACATGCTAAAATGGTACCTGACAATGTCCCTATTCTCCCGAGTTGTTAGCTATTTTGAACACCAGGAAGCCGTTAGACAGGTGTCAATAACTGCTAAGGTCTAGGTCAAGTAGCATGCATTGTCACAGATGCAAAGCATCTCATCCCTCAATGACACCGAATAAAACAATGAACCTCAATGAATTGCTTGTTTCCAATTACCAAAAACTGAGTTATCGAGAAGGCATTCCAAGAGACCAGAATTCATTCTATTTTCTGTGGTTCAATGCCATTCATATCAGCCAAAGCAATAAAACTGAAATCATGTGTCAAATGACACACGATTACGCATTACACATGTACCATCAATTTGCATCACTGTCAACTGCTTTTGTGCTCATGGCGACTACAATATTCCTTCCCTCTTACCTAATGCTTGTGATATGACATATAGTGGTTACATTTATTCCGAAGAAGTCTTGTAGGTACTGGTGGGCGTGAAACACTCAATGAAAGACTGAGCATAAATGATTGATGAGAGATGCATGAATGATTTAAAAAAAGGTAGCCAGCAGAACACCTTTGAAGACTGGAAGAAGCATGTAGAATGTGTAACAAGAAAATAAATTGCAGTTTTGATGATGCACTGGTGGTGCACTGAAACAGACAACTATAACTGCTTTGAATTTTCTGCTGCATCTGCACTCAAATATTTAGACTAAGCCCAGCTGCAGCCTGACACAGTATGAACACAGCTTAAGGCTGCTTTCTGAATTTTCAACCTTTTTGGCTCTGTCATGGCAAATCCTTTGTTTCAATGCTTCTGGGCTTTGGGCTATTCCTGAGGGTGACAAGTTACCAGACGAGGATTGGGACACCGTGAACATCATGGTGCTCACACGTAGTCCTGCTTTGCTGGACCAAACATTCGCACCGAAGGCAAAATGAGATAGATTGAGCATTTAAAGAAACAGAGTGACGGTCCAAGCAAGCTAGAAGGCTTATGGAGCATGTGCAGAGCGGTTAGATGATTGTGCAAATTCAGCTGCATCACTTACGCTAGCAGCCATTAAATCACAAGTAGAGTAGCTACCAATACTAATGCTGCCACAGCATGCCATTTATTTATCATAAAATTTGACACACTTTCCCCCCGTCATGTAGACAGACTTACGATTAATTGTTCTAAAACCGGATCAAGGGTGACCACAACAAGTTAGGTTAGCATGTAAAATGTTGAGAGACTGAAATCATGGTAGTTGCTGACCCAGTACTATGGCGCTACTACGCAGCTGAAGATAACTCATCAGGTTTATTGACTAGGTATGTGTTTGTAAGGGTGGAACATGCATGTACCTGGTGAAGTGGACTTAATGGTTGCCCCAGCCAAAATTAATCTGGTCTACAGGGCCACATGTGAGCATGCAGATCATCAAAAAGTAAGAGAATTACTCGCAAGATTAATTTATTAGAAAAAACAAGAAAGCTTGATACCCTTGACTTAAGGAGCAAATTTGGGCTTGTTGGCGAAACATTAAGAAACTAACAGTGAAAGTAACAAAAGGACACAGGAAAGGAACGTACACAGCACTGTGTGTGTTCCTTCCTGTATACCTGTCTTTACACTGTGCTGCAGAAATTTTTGTGGTAAATACCTTTACATTAATCTATGTGTGTTTATGCCATTATACTTAAAAACTGCACAGTGAAACAGTTTCGGCACACAAGTTACACAAGACAGAAATGTTCTGGACCTATCATGTCGAGCACAAAGTATGTGTGGATGACTTTAAACAACGTTGGATTAAAGATGCTGTTATATAGTGCTTTTTTACAGTTCATCCTTACCAGTACCAAAGTGAACAGCTTCATCTTGATGGCTCAATTGAAAAGAATTAATATGTATAGACACTAAAAACACCAAGTCAAGAAATATATTGCAGATTTGACAGCATACTGGGTCATTTGTGCCTGACAAGATAGTAACTAAATCATTATATTTACTGTCTCTCATAAAGATACGCAAAGACTGCAAATGGGCAATATGCCCCAATGAGCTTCGCAGCTGAGCAGCAAAGCTGTTTCAAGTCGACAATTAGATTTTGCAGGTCCATTATATGTAAAGCAATGTCAGTCAGCTGAGGTTACACTCAAAGTTTATATCCAAGTGTTCACTTGTGCAACCAGAAAAGCAGCTCACCTTGAATCGCCAAGCAAAATTTCTGCATGTGTGTTCTTCCTAGGATTTCACAGGTTTCTTGTTATAGTCAATAACAACCTAAGAACAAATACAATGCTGAGCCCAAAGAACTGTGTTATTAATCTGTACAACAGTCGTGGTACGTGACTTCATTCTAATCATAAGTACTTTTTCGCAGCTAATGAAAGTGCTACACACATTAAAAGTTAAAGTATATCATGCCTACTGTGAGTATAATGCTTGCCAAAGAAGTGATATTGGAATCTTCATTGAAGTTTGCCAAGTCTTTATGTTTTTGACAAAAAACCAGCGACAAGAATATGTGTCTGTGTGGGAAAAATTAATGTAACACTGCACTGTGATATATAACACACTCACACCAGCGGCATAGCCAGAAATTTTTTTGGGGGGAGAGTGTTCAACCATACTTTATGTATGTTTATGCATGCATTCGTATGTGTATGTGCATTATATGCAAGCAAAATTGAAAAAAACATCAGGGAGGGGGGGGGGATGAACACATCAAGTCTCCACACTCCACCATGGCTACGCACCTGGCTCACATTTAAAAAAAGAACAAGCATTGTGAGGTCTGTAGGACAACTGGAAACATCAAAAAGAACTCTTTATTTCTGTCTTTGCTCTTGATGGATCACATGAGGTGTAAGTTTATTTTTGCATTCATGGGTGGGAGCTGGTTGGAAAGACTTGTCACCCAGCATATTTAAGGTAAGTGCTTGGAGAAAGCAAGCTCAGCAGCTACTGAGACTGTGCTGCTGGAGATAAAAAAATAAAACTTCAACCTTCAAACATGAGGCTGGCCCTCTCCTGTGTGTCCAGCTAATTCCCTGTTTGGGTGTTCATTATTAGCATCTTCAGAGTGAATCAACAGTAACAGCAAAGTGCAAAGTAGTTCAGGCTTCTATATATGACCTCAGCAAGAAGTTGTGTTACTACATGAAGCTTGTGGACCACTTATGAATTGGATAAAAGAGTATCTCCTCAATCTGCCAGCACTTCATTCCTCTCTATCCTAAGTTACTGTGTTTAAAAACTGGGACATAACTGTGTTCACATGAACACAAATCTCGAGCTTTGTTATGTTAATGCTGATTCAGGAGTACGACAAAAGTAGCTATAAGTTACGTGAAGAAGCATAATTCAGTGATGTCTAGTTTATTCATTGGCTCAGGCCTTCAGCGTGCATCTATGCTAAACTAAGCAATGTTGTGATGTAGAAAACTGGTATTGAAATGTCCTTTCTATGCAATACAGTATAATTGGTCTGTATAACAGCTGTACATTTTGCTTAGCACAAATAGTGTGTGGTGAGAACCATATACCAGTGGCTAAAATAGAAAATTTGGAGGGACAGAATGATTTAAGGTACAATCAGCGATTTTTGGAATGATGAAATCGATGCTGCAGCTTCCCGACATTACAAAGTAAATTAAGTTTTCTGTAAGATGGGAGAGGACAAGAAGGGATGCTATACCTGGCTAACCCCTGCTGATACTGTTAAGGCTTATTTCATCCACTAAAGCAGAAAATAAGTGCAACGATGTTGTGGAGTAGTAGTACAATACTTTCTTCAGAACCAGGTGGTTGTTAGAATAAAACTGCATGAAATAGCAAGTTTTTTTTATTTTTGTCTTTTAGGCTTTCAGCTTGGTATTTCAAGATGCTGCACTGTCACAGGGACGCCCTATACCTAGCTCATAAATTTTTATAGTGTAATTAGGAAAGATAGCATTGATTCGTGCAAGTTGCCTGGTGCAAGTTGCCAGGCAGAATCAAACCAACCAAACCTAGCTTCCTAGAATTCATTTGTTTGTTAATTGGCTTAGGTACATTATATTGTCTCACACAAAAAGTCTCACACACTCTAAGTGGTGTTAGCCTGACTATGTTTTATTAGTTCACTAGTTTATGCCCAATTGAAGCAATTGGAGCTCAAAACCTAATAGTCTGTCTGTATGATAGTCTGCCTGTATTTATTTTTATTCCTGCTGATATTTATTGTTTGCATATACCTAAAGAAGTCAAACTGCATGTTCCACACTGTCTAAAGTGCAACATGCACAACTACAAAAGACTTGTTTGGCACTTTTTGTTACGCTAAATTTTAATTTACGCTATATGAGGTCGGGCAAAAAAGAACCATTTCTGCACAGTACACGCAGCTGGTCGGCACAACTTGTGGAGCTCACTCACACTCACTTTATAAACATACTTTGCGCTTTTGAATAAATTGAATGCACACTTACCGAACTTTTCCTGAGACGAACTCACACTCACGAAAACTTTCTTCCCCCGAACTCACTTAGCCTCAAACTCACCAAAAGGTTGCTCACCCGAACTCACTCAGGCTCACGGCTTGGCCTGAGTGTAACTGAGACCGAGTGAGTCGACTCAAGAGTCCGTTAGTCTTGAATGAACTTTTTCAAACCTGGTGTCTACACTCATTAATGCCAATATCTCACGTAATCAGTGCTCCTCTTGGTGCCAATTGATATAGTACCTTCAAATAGGTTTGAGTTGTGAGTAAGGTCACTTTTCTTCAAAGAGCTGACAACATAAGATATATTTATCAAGAACTTTCCCGGCTGGTGAGCTAGAAATCAAAATACTCTTTTCTTAATTCATGCCTCTGATCAATAACTATTGAAATGGTGTATAAATGACACTGCTTTGAAATAGGTGGGGTAGTCATGAGTCCAGGTAATGTTGATAGTAATGCTGAAGAGTGTACACTTTGGACCATAAGTCTGTATAAAAAAAGAACTCACTCAGACTCACTCAAAAAATGTGTCTTGTGCTGTAGGCACTTGGACTCAGACTCACCAAAATATTCTTGGGTCTGGACTCATTCAGACTCATGGCTCTATCTGAGTCTGAGTGAGTAGCCAACCTATAGCCATTTAGTTAGCCTACCTAGTCATAGTGTAAGCTTGAGAAATGGTATTTCAGGCGCATGTCGGAAACTATTTCAGAGATGCAAATGCAAAGACATGTCAATGATAGTAGTATAACATGCATAGATTTATAACGATAATGTGTGAGGTAAATGCTGTAATCAAAATGGAACTTTGTAAGGGAGTGTGTTATTAGTATAAATAATGGTGGCATATCGAAGTGCAGTTAGCCACATTTCAACACACGCCCACATTATGAATTAGAGCTGATGTCTCTGTTAGGGCAGAAATACATAAAAGCAAGATGGGAACCCATGTAGCATCAAGTGAGTCCTCAAAAGACAACTCGAGTTGATTGCTGCAGTGGTGATGATCATGATGTGTGACATTGTTCGTTGTAATGGCGAGAAGTGTTTGAGCATGCATTTTGTCAGCATGCATTTATTCAAACCCAGTAAAATGCTCTTTATTAGCTATTTACACAGCTGGCATGTCGAACGCTGAAAGTTTGGGCAAAAAATATTAGGGCAGTACTGAGGCACATTTATCTGCATTGTTCAAGGGCAACAGAATATGTTTGGCAATACAGTAAAAAACTGTCTACAGAATTGAACACTGCTGTCACACATGAAGGATAGAAACAGTTTGTTTGGAACAGTAATAGCTAGTTTGAAAATGGGGACTAGAGAAACTGCATCATCTTCACTTTT
This sequence comes from Rhipicephalus annulatus, assembly GCA_013436015.1. Lineage (NCBI taxonomy): Eukaryota > Metazoa > Arthropoda > Arachnida > Ixodida > Ixodidae > Rhipicephalus > Rhipicephalus annulatus. Next base: position 15,990 of record WOVY01010551.1, on the reverse strand, counting down.
CCACGTATTTGATTAGCAATGAAATAAAAATCGAAAAGATGCTTTAAAAGCATGGGCAAGGATTTACACAGGATTCTAGTAAACTCACACCCACAGGATGGGTGGGAGCCTACAAAATGGTGGGGGGTAGTAGGCGAGTGAGAAGGAGAGTGTGTTGGTGCTTGTCCAGAACTATCTCTCTACCACATTTGGGCATTGCAGGAAAATTTTCATTACAGGGTGTACAGTGCAGTGACTCAGCGAGACCGGTGATGAAAATAGGGAAGCGATTTTGGACGATTAAAATCATTTACCATTCAATTTCCCTCATTTTCTGCACACTGTGATTTCATTTCAGGAGATAAACGACATCATGTGACGCCAGAACTGCTGTAGTGTGCTAACTCGTTTGTTGCCGAAGCGGGTTTTAAAAGTTAGCTTCTCCGCAAGGCAAAAATGCTATGCAACAAAGCATCGTAGGATATGGAAGGGTCCACTGTCACGAAACACTGTAGTATGTAGATGAGGTCCGCCGAGTCGGTAGTGTATCATTATTGTGTACCAGTTTTCAATGCACTCCCGGCTAAAACGTAGTTATGGCGAATGTCCAACCCAGCCTAGATAAGCCATATGTTTACACTGCCTTCGCGGCAGTGGCCTAATTTTCATGCGCATACCAGTTTGTGCGTCCTGCGATCACTTTTATTCGAACGAGGTGGAATCAAATAAGCACGCATTAGACTTCTCAGATGACTTCACGGTCCATACGGAGTCCGAAAAAATGGAATGTAGACAGTAGTCGGTGACACAGAAAGCAAATGTTTGAAGTCCGAGAAGTTGGGCAGAGCACGTTCAGTGATGTGAGCGAACGGCCGTTCGTCCGCATGATCGAACGGCGCTATACAGTGGGAGAACACTGTACAAAACTGAAATACGGTGATGAAGTGCGGTTAATCAGAAAGGCGCACGACATCAAGCGCCACTTTCCGCCTATAGCACACGCCCATGATCTTTGCGTGTTTCGCATGCCATAATCTTTGCATGCGAATTGGTAGATGACGCCACCGTCATCTACCAACTCGAGTATTCACATCCTACTCAATAGAGATTACCGACGCAGTGTGATATGGATGGATGAAAAACTTTATTGGGGTCCTGAAGGATTCCACCCCCGTTTTATAGGGGTAGGATCGCGGGCCGCTCCCACGTTGGGACGGGGATATGAAATTTGAAAACTGCACTGTGATATAATGCATGATTGAGTACATGTTTACTGTTCCAAATTTAAGAGTATTGGCACAGAGTGGTCATGAACTAACTGAGAGGACCAAATCTCGCGGACTAAATGCTGCGGTTGATTCCCACCTTCGACCATTGTCCGGTTAAGACGAACAGTTAGTCTCTAAATTTTGCTCACGGCACTCTCACTCTGCGCACGGCACGCACGGTAGACTAATGATTGGTCAAAATGACTAACGGCTGCCGTTAGTCCTTTTTTCTCCGATTTCGGCTTAGAGTGTATAGTAGCAAACCGGGCATGTGCCTGGTTAACCTCCCTGCCTTCCCTCTTGTTGTTTATCCCCCCTATTCCACAGGAGGAGCGAGCGTTTCCTAAGTGACTTCAAAATTTATTTGTAAATTCCCGACCTAGTCACGTCACGTGTCTCAGACGTTCAGAAGAGCCACGACTACCATCGGCAGCATTTCCTGGCCATGCTAAAAAAATTTTTCAAGGGCGCTGTAAAAAATTATAAATGAACAAACATCAAACAAGTTTCCAACGATCTCTCAAAGAAGATAGCATTCATAACATAGACAATAAAAACAAGACTGAATTATTACTATATTTTAAAATTACTGTAAAATCAAAAGCCAAAGCATAAGAAAAAATGGCAATAATGGATAACCCTAAGGGCACCTGCATTCACGTATGGAGCTGCTTGTGTTCTTGAAAATGTGGACACAATGCTCAGCTTCTGAACACTAAAAAAACAAAAGATTTCGGCCACACACAACTTTTCTACAATAGAGCAAAAACACTTATGAAAAGTTGCACATGACAAGGTTTTCTTGTGCACACATGTAACATTTCCGATTCGGATGTGGCAGCCCAGGTTTGTGCTCACACATTAGCACAAACATATTTCCTTAAACATATATCATAAGGCATATTCAAGTGTTTGGACAAGAAGATTATAAAAGAATCTGATCAAATGCAGCCGCTTCATTTTACTGCCTGCTCAAAAATGTTGTATTGGTGGCAATGCTTAAGTCAGGATGTCATAATACAGCTATTCCTCTAATGTTTTCTAGCAAACAATAGGTTAGCTGGGGCATGCCAGAAAAAAAAAATCGGAAGTGCCATTAGAACAAGAACAAGGAAAGGGAATTCAGCCCCCGTTTCTTCATCAGGCACTACAAAATTAATCCAAAAGACAATTAGGCCAACGAAACCACAGACTTCATTTTTTCTTATCTGGTGTTGAAATGAATTGAAAATTGAAATGAATTATAGAGGACGAAAAAAGCAGCCTTTTCATCAGTAAAGTTCATATTCCAGAACTTTTTGCTTCAGATCCTGTCGACGAAGGTGAATTTTCATCGATTGCCACGCTCCTGACAAAATGGTCTTATTGCAGCTGTGCACTGCATGCAAACACACACACACACTTACAAAATAACCAAGCACTCTGACCCCCTCCCTCTCTAACTACCACAAACTACAATCCTCGTTAATAGTCTGTTTCGAAAGCAGGCTCGTGCAATTATGGCTCTATAGGTTCAAAGTCAGTGGAAATTAGTGTCAAGAAATTTTAAAGTGAATTCAAATGGCGGCAGCACTTGTACAGTACCACGATGCAAACTGTACACGGAAAAATACATTAGGGATAAAATTTCTTATAGTACTTATCAAATTCAAGACACAAAAAAAAAAGAATGACTTAAGTGCAGAAGCGTGGCTTTGCAGTAGTACGGATTTTTTTGGAAAAGACGTTTCATGGCACAGCAGCCCTGAGATGCAATGAAACCAAGTAATTACCTGTGGTAGAAGAGGTCTATTTGTTCTTTTTAATACATTCAAATTTAAAATTGATGTCAAAATAAGTTTTACAACTGTACCATGTTTGATTACTCTGCAAATTACATGATTACAACAAATTCTTGATTATTCACACAGAACAATTCCAATCGCAACTGCTCAAAACTGGCTGAACAGAAGTGCATTGACCAACACTAAGCACATTTAGGAGCCTACAAAAACTTAAGGGTTTTTATTACCTTCACACTGCTATTTGAAAATTAACATTAGAAAAGGGGCAGAAGCTAATGTATTCATCAATAGCAAGAGCTTCCTTTCATGAAAAAAAAGAAAAGCTTGGCATTTTGGGTGTACCTCAGATCTTTCTACCAGGCACAAAAGAGCAAAAGAGTTTATAATGCTTTCTGTTCAAGTTTGGGGTCATACTTGCTTTGACCAATGTCCATGCTATGACAACGCAATGTTAGGGTTTATGAACAATAGTACCCGCCAAGTGCCCGTCAGAGTACTGTGCAAGTTTTAAAATCTTCTCAGTAGTTGAAAATAGTCGCTTTACTCATGGAACGTCCACGGAAATGTGAAAGGTCTCCATAATACTAGTACCAATATCACGAGGGGCTGAAAACTTGGATGGGTCCTAGAGTTTACTTTGCAACCAAATGAAAACATCTTAAAAAATTCGTCCCTCACAATTGGCCAGAAGTGCCCACGCATGCCGGACAATCAAACAACAGAAGCATCTTGAACTTTTGAATTTGGTGTCAGGGGTCCCTTAAATCTGCTAGTTTTGTCGTTTTCAGTTAAATCCCCAACCAGAATGAATAGGTGCAATGAGAATCTGCATGTAAAAAAAAAACTCACTACCTGAATTCTGTTCCATACACAGTAAATACTTTAGAGGACAAATTCGTTAACAATTGGTGCTTGTGGAGCCAGCCTTTCAACAATTCGACTTGTCGTTTTCAAGGCTGCAGCAGGATTAAAAGTCCAATTGTTCAACATTGCCTCCAGCTTCACCTAGCACTCACAAAATTTTCATCTGTTCAAGCTTCCATCTTCCCCTTGAGCTTCAGTCAGTATTTTAGATAGTTCGTGGTTCTTGGTGCAACACTCCGAAGGTATCTATTTTTGAGGGTAATACAATGAAGGTATTACTTTGACGGTATGTGAAGCACCAGCTAGATGCATCCAAGTTTAAGGCTGCATCAGCTTTTTTCACACTTTAATCGACCCTAAACGACCTCCGAAAATACAAAGGACCACTGTGTTTTGTTTTGGCCTTTCCAGTCTCTCCGGCACAATCGCTGATGCCAGAGGTCGGTTAATGTGACATCATGATGAAATAAGCTCTCATTTGATCGAAATATGAGATGTTGGTTGTAAGTTGTCTCTGACTCGCTTTAACCATTCAGTCACTTCGCCGTTTGTGCAAAACTGAGTTCAGCTCGTTTTGCACATTTTCAACTAAATAGTGGAGACAATTAATAGTAGAAAGCCGAAAAACATGAAATCCTGATATGCTTCACACTTTGCACTGACACCGTCCATGTGTTTACGAAGAAATGAGTGGCTAAGAGAAAATAGTGCCAGAAGGACGGGTGGTGAGGTAAGAAAAAAAAAAACGCTTCTTTAAACTTAGAGCGGGTCATATGCACTTTAAAATGTAGAAGGTCAGCTTTGTGGGTGCAGTCATTAGTGCATAGCTCACATGTGACACCAGGTGGATCCATTTTTATTATGCATGGCATTCTTAACCAAAACAAGAAATGTGCACCAAATACCTGCTTAGAATAGCAAATGTGTGACAAACTCTACAGACAGGCCTTGAACCTTCGTGATTTAAAAGCAAAAATGCGAGCTAGACCAAGCCTACACAAGATGGACGGGGGGCTTCAAAGTTCGACCAGTGACCATGAGACTCCACGAGACATCAATGTCATAGTCAAAGCCTGTAGGTTCTTTAGGGGATGTTACCAGTGACTTGCTTGCCATCAAGGCAATTGGACTAGAAGGTCAGGCAAACCACAGCTTCAGCAGGTGTATGTGTGCTGCGCCTTGCCCCAAGCGGTAGGCGTGCTGTCACGTGAAATATGGCCAACTGGCCTCCAGAGGAGGAACCACTGTTGTACCACTCAGGACTACCACGAGAGGTCGCAGCTAATTCACAGGAACCTTAATCAATCGTAACCAAGGTCAACAGGCCCTCCTTGTAATGCCGGTGTGACACACTCCATGGCCGAAACACCTACTGCTCCCGTTTCCAGTGCACATGAAACAGATGGGACAGTGCATCAATATTATTCCTAAGGTTTACCGACTGCAGAAGAACAATTATTCACGCAAACCTATACACTACCGTTTTTGCATATCTTTGTCGGAGCTTATATGACGAATTCTGTACACAAGACGTGTGCAGTGATGGAAGTGACATTGCACTTTTGTACTTTTGGGAGCAACATTTGAAGCAGAAAAATTACCACTTCGGAGCAGCTCCGAGTGTTTTCGTAGCAGGAAACGTGCCAGTCTCGAGCAGCTAGTGGTGTTTTAGGAGCAGATAGCAAAATATGCCATACAACTCCTAGAACTCAAAGAGTCCCCAATGTGTTGCATAAATCTCAATATTGATTACGATTTGATATTGATTATGATATGATATTGATTATAATCAAATGCACTGATCAAAATGTGAAAGACAATGCCACCTTTTGAAAGGAGCTGAATAAATGTCATTTCACGAGGTACATCACAGCAATTACTGCATTTAGTCTACTAAAATATTTCAACAAAGATCTATGATGACGTGTCGATGATCACAACACACACACAGGCATGCACACGCAAAAATACAAGAAAAAGTAAACAGATATTAAGATTAGCTTAAGTTAAGCTTAAGGTATGCTTTTGAATAGAACCTAATTAAAATGATTAAAATACAGGGTTTATCGAGTTGAGCTTGAGCTCATTTCTGAAGTTGCTACCTTCGTTAACGTTTCAAAGTTCCATTTTAGTCTGCAACTTAGCGAAGCCTTTCACTTGGGGTATGGCAAATGCAAAGGCCAGTTTCTATTACCCACTCCTGGCTTCACAATGCAATGGGACGTGCAGCCCGACTTCCTAGAGCAGCGCAGTACTTTGAGATTTTCGACAGTTGCTTAACAATGGTGCAAGATATTCAAGTCTGGTATCTGAACTGCACGAACAACAAGATGAAAGCATTTAGCCAAGTGGCGTGCAAAGGAGCAGCAACCTCCTGATCTTCAGGCTTTGTAATTTGTAATGAATGCTTCATTAGCTGTTGAAATTATGAGAGATGTTTTTAAAGCAGAAGTGATCACTCTTTCCCTGGCAAAGAATGATGGCCGTATGAAACAGTCACCGATTATAAACTTCGTCTCTCCGAGTAGATTCCATCACCACCCACATTTTCTTTTTGCACGCTTTCTTGCTTACTAAGCATCTTTTCGTGCTAAGGTTGGTGTTTTCGGTACTGTGAGATTGTAATTTGTTGATACACAAGACATGGTCTTTCCCATCACTGACTTTTCAGGGTTACATGTTCTCTCATGGACACAAAAATTCCACTGCAACCTTTACACGGACGGACGAGGCGTAAAAATTCTAATCTAAAATGTAGATTCGAATGCAGCACAATGACTTCATTGTGAAAATAAATCCAAAACTGCCCACTGTTTCTCCATCTTGATAAACTTAACAGTTTTACGAGTAGGCGCTCATAATTAAACTTAATCTATATCTCGTCAATCAATTAAAAGCTGTAAAAAGGATGGTTTGTCTTTGATGATGTAAGCAAGTTCGTTCAGTAAAGCTTTGTAAAGATTGACCATTCTACAAATATTTTTTTACCTCTTAAAGCTCTGTGAGACACCACTTTTGAAATAAGAGTTTTTGCTTAGTATCTGCAAAAAAAGCATTTATGATCACTTGGGAAAGTACTTCACACCATTTTCAAGAAATACAGCAGAATAGGTTCCAAGAAAAGCATGGTACATATATGTACCACTATCTTTAAAATATAGCATAAAAAGTAATACATATGTGTTCCAATGTTTTCAGGTGATATAAAAAAAGAAAATTTTCAGTAATAACATAGTTAAATTTTAATGGTGCTGTTTACTTATTCTTTCAATGCACTGCAGAACTTGGAATCTTCTACAGAAATAGCTGCTGAGCATTTACGCTGAATCCACATGAAGGCGACAGGCATACATTAGCTTACGCAATTTGCATACTACAGTACTTAGGTGTTCCTAAAGCGAACTATAATTGATGCTGCTTATGCAAATCAACCTTCCACTTTAACAAAAATGGAAATGCTACCCGTGTCCAACTGTACCAGTGTGATACCTCCCCAATTAGGAATAACACAATGATCAAAATCATGTCCCAAAAGGGATTGATGAAGGAAACTGAGTAATGAGCGGAGATAAAATCTGTCCTGCAAAAGGTTCGCTAGGCTCTCATCATTAAATGGTTGCTTGTTTGATTGATATGTGGGATTCAACGTACCAAAACCATCATATGTATATGAGAGACACCATAGTGGAGGGCTCCTAAAGTTTCGACCACCTGGTGTTTTTTAACGTGCACACAAGTCTGAGCACACGGGTTTAAAGCAATTTCGCCTTCATCGAAAATGCAGCCGCCGCAGCCGGGATTTCTCATCATTGAATGGGTGAAATGGATCACTATAAAGACATATTGAAGTGATCTTTTCAAGGCACTCATTTAGGCCACTGCAGCAGACAGTGAGAAATGATGAAGGCATGAGCAAAATCCAACTTGCTGTTAGCGCTACATCTCACAGCGAAGTGATAACTTGAAATAGTCTCGTTGTATTTCTTGGCAAACTGCACGACAAGTTGAAACGGTGCCTATTCCAGCCATTTTTATTTGCTGTAGTTAAAAACGGTGAAAAAGTAACACAAGTTGGTACCACTGCCCTACGAAGGGTCAAGGCAAATTGACAAGCCCACCACCAAGTAAAAAGCTAGCTACAGGGCATGGCAAATTATTAATGCTTCCAGAACAAATCTAGAAAGCATGGGAGAACATCATTCTAAGCTTTATATATACGAAGCTCCTCATAACAGAAGCCACCAATCAGCTCTTCTTGGAACACTGAAAGCAATAAAATGCAAACAGGTTCACACATCATCACTGGACGGACTGAAGTCTCAAGAATTGCCAATGCTAAACTTTAAACATACAGGACACTAATAACATTAACACAACTAGTATGGGAGAACTGTAGTTAAACAACTGATCACAACAAACAAGCACTCAAATTGAAAAATACTCTAATTTACCACAAATAAACAGCTCAAAAATACAAACATTGAAAAACACATATGCCACAAAAATAGTCAGATCTCACAAGAACAGCGCAAATTTCAAAAGGGGTCTTCCAATACACTTCAAGCCAGAGTTTTATTTGCAGGTTGCGCGGACAGGCAGGCAGATGTGGATTAAATATTATTGACATAATATTACTTTTTTAATCACTCTAAAATTCTCATAACTTGTGATTGCCTAAGCGTGTTTCAGAGCTTGCAAGAAGCTTTTCTAGTAGTTGCATTCTCACCATGTGCTCATATACAATTAAAAATAATGTTACAGTTGCAAAACGTTGGGCATTTCTTTGTTTCCTCTACACTGAATATTAAGGGGACATGTGGGGAACTAATGGAAACTGAAACATATTTACTTTTTTAGCAGACTTAATTCTCCAAAACACAGATTTTCAATAGCTGTCTATTTTGTGCTTGAGCTAATGACTCCACTTTTTATCTATTGACTCTCCTCTGAGTGCTTCTAGAAAATTTCGTACATAGCAGTGGTCTTGCGGTCGTCGCACTCGTGGCTTCTGAAATTTGCGAGCGCGTTCTGCCAACATGTCCACGGAGAGAAGACCGAGCTTGCACCATGAATCCCCTTACCTCAACTTTATTTTCCAAAGAGCACACATCTTGATCCCTCCTGATAGTTGGAATACAACAGCAGCCAGGTAAAGATTGCTTGACAGTGAAGTTGTAACTTCAGTATTCGCTTACTAACTGAGAAAAACGTATAGTTAGCACAAATTTGCATGTCATCATAAGCAAACTTTGTCTAGTCTCATCATGCTGCAACTCCTAGCATCTTGACCCGTTAAACAGGTAAAGACCTACGTCGTTGTGAGGAATTGCAGTTTAAAATCATGCATCATGATCTGATAGGTTTTAAGTGATTCTTTCGGCACATGAGTCGTATTCAGGCAGTACATAACCACAACTGGGAACCGCTTCTTCGGCTGCTGTAGCTTTTCCATCAGTCATCGAGTGTGCTGCGTTGCCTTTCAAGAAATAATTATCGAACGTTAGCTTACCGCATTTTAGCGCGGCCATCGTGTCTCATGAAGGGGTGCTGATTGACACAGAGCAGAAATACCCAGCAATATGTGTAGGCAGCGTATTTCAAGGGGGTGACTTTGCATTGCTAGAAAACAAGAAGCTTACCAAAGTTCCGGCAGTGACACTGAATGCAAGGAACGAGAACATTACCGACGATACTTGTTGGCTAGTGAAGTTCCATCTTAAACACTAGGGCTCATTTCTTCCCTACCGGAAAGACTCGCAGGTATACATTTCCTACGCTTCCCTTCAGGAGCCAGTGAAGTCCCCCTCACCTAGTATCTTAATCTGCGTGCAAACGTCTTGCATTTCAGATTGCGCCCTTATAGAAGGCCGGTAGTTTCTGTTGCATTGTGATCCAATTCAACAAACGTGAACGAATGTGAAGGAGTCGATGACAGCAGTGAAATTCCAGTGAATCGCATCGGAATGTCCGAAACAGACAACCGCCAGGCAGGACTGGTGCGTAGTGTAGCGTAAGTAAAATCGTGTTGCATGAGCTGGCAGTTCTCAGAGTTCACGTGTTCTGAGAAATTGATTATGGTGTGCTATGCTCTGAACAAGACCGGAGCCCATTCCTTCATCACTAGAGAATGGATCACACGACATTTTGTGTGGTACGATGCTGCTCCTGTTCGGCCGTAAGTTCTGCAAACGTGAATGCACGTACTAGTCAGAAAAGTACATGCATGGCATATCAATGCTGCAAAGTGAAATATTATGTACAATTAGAAATCTCTTGTCGTAGAGGGAAATGACGGCTGCACACTTGAAAACAACCGAAGACACCCTGTTGCAACGCAATTGTTTCAGGAGGCAGAGCCACGAAAGATGCGAAAACGAAAAAGAAGACAAGGGCATTACGCGTTTTTGTGCGTATTTAAGTTTTCTAGTGCATATATGCAGCGAACAAGCTGTTTTTATGTGAGTAGGTACAGTCTGGTCCAAGGTGCATTTCAGATTGAGACCTCGTGGACATTTTTCAAAATGATTGCCTTGCCGCCGCAGATTGCATCCCGAAACCTCTGCGATTGAAGTACTTCATTGATATCCAGTCACAGTGCAACTGTAATGTCAACCATGGCTGCTAGAAGGTCTGCCTGAAAAATAACGCATGCAGTCACTCTCATTGCACGTTGTAGGAAGAGCCGTCCTCGATTTGTGAAACGCACTTCACCCTGACAAGGACTACGTTGTCTACACTTAACAGAGATGGATGATTAACGATGTCTTCTCCGATCAGGCAGTCCGTCGCAATGATGGGTCCTTGAAAACTAGTCCATTCAGTGGTGCGACGGGAGGCGACTGCTCCAAACAGCCACTGTACCGGTGATTTACTGTAGTTTACTGCTCTTTTCCATACTCTCTTCACAAGCACATACACATGAGGAGGGGAGGGGGTAGTCTCATGACTGACATACATGTACCCAGTCTCCTCAGACTACTGCCGATGCTAATGTCACAAAGAAAAGCTGATGCCTCTGCCCCCAACCCTCGAAAAAAATTTCTGGCTACGCCCCCTGCCCTATTTGGTTGTAAGTTGTAACAAGGTATCAAAAAAGAAGCCTGGTGATTGGAATATTGCCTTGGTAGGTTTCTTTTTTTCTATGACAGGTACTGAAAGGTAAATGCCACAAAAACCGTCGAGGGCAACAGCACAGCAAAAGACGGAGTGGTTTCGCCGCATTAACCACAGAGACTTCCAGCCCTGCCATGTCGTTGCCGTGTTTACAGGCTTCACCGGTCCTAGCACTACAGAAAAAATGCGATTAGGAATAAACAGGAAGTCGACTTGCCTTCCCGACCACACGACTGTGCTGTATAGGGCAGAGCTTCGACGCCTGCACTAAACAGGTGCGATGACTCAGCTGCACATGAGCATGGTACCCAGTGGTTATTGAGAAGAAAAGGTTAAGTTGCAGCGCCATAGGGTGCATAGCGGCAGGCATTACTGCCAGATAGGGCGTGCTGGTGCTTCGCTCGCTGGGCAGGTCGTAAAATACAGAAGGTCGTGGTGCCAACCTAAGCCTAAGTTGTTGCATGCAAAAATCAACGCAGCTACCACCTCAGAAACATCAGCGATGACCGGCGATTTGTGCTTAATACATTTTGGTTTTTAATCTGTCATTTTAAACGTTTGACGACAACAATCTCTTCACATGCTTGAATACCACAGTCATCATTATCAGTGCGCCCGAGAAAATTGAATGCGGAACTTCAAGGCACCCCAAAAATGCCATTTTTTATTGTTATTATTAATATTCTTATTGTTATAACTTGCAGAGAAATTGCAAGGCTCCTCAGAAAATGGAGCAGAGCCACAGTCACACGCATTCTCAGCCCTGCCCTAGAACACTCGTATGTGAGGCCTTAAAACAAGAAAAAAATTATGACTCAGAGGAAATGAACAAAACTTTAAATACATTGATTCCTAAAATGCAACTGCAGTTAGGTTAAAGCACTAGGGCAAGAAGTAAGCAAACTCTCCCAAATCACAAAAAAAAGAAACAACAATCTACAAAAGCTACCCACTCCAGATCTAAAGTTGAATTAACTCAGCTATAAGGGCTGATTAACAAAAAGAAGAGTGCCGACATGGGGATTTATAGCAACAAATAATTAGATGAATCGAAAGGAGGGACAGAGCATGACAACAGGAAACTAATTACGAATGCACACTCCAACAGATAGAGTAACATAATCAGCAGTCTCAATATAAACAAAGTTAGAAAGAAACAAAAAATCAGAAGCGTAAACAGGAATGAATCTGCTTGGATACCCTATCCTGAGAGAATGGAATAGAGCCCTACAAAACATGACCAACGAAAAATCATGCAGCAAAATTGTTGACCCAATCAAAGATGGAGATCTCATATTTAAAAGCTTGTGACACTTTCTGCACAATGCCTCACGTACTGGCGAATCAAATGTACAACCTAACTGTAAAAATGCCAATACCAAACAAATACAGAAAAAACGAGATGAAAGATTTGAAGAATTATACACAGATCAACAGATGTCCCACTGTGGATTATAGTCATGCGCTGTCAAACTGAAAAAAGTGCAGAAGAGAATACATCCATTTACTTAGCTTGCAGAGACTAATAAAAGGCATTTGACTCGATAGAGACACCAGCAGTCTTAGAGCAGCTAGTGCATAATGCATCATGAATACCCTAGCCAACATCTACAGATAGTCCGCAGCAAACAGACAGACATTGAACTTCATTAAGATCTTGAAGGGCAACTAGAAGAGTCCCTTTATGGGGGAGGAGCTGTCCCAGAGCAGAAAAATTTTATTCGTGAAGTAGATCTGGCAAGGAGACGAAATCTGAGCAATATTTACAGCATGCCTAGTAAAACTATTTGAGCCACCATGTTGATAAGAAACATAAATAAACATTTACAAAGAATATCTCGGTACTTACGCTTTGCAAATGACATTTTGCTTTTTAGCAGTGGTGCCATTGAACTACAATGAACTGAGGGTCTAAACTGAGAAAGTGTTCAAGTAGGGCTACAAATAAATAAGTAAAAGACAAGAATCTAAGGTTAGGAGACAAAACAAGAGAGCAAGAGTTTGCAACGGCACACTAGAATCCTTACAATATATATGTATTTAGGTCAGATATTTACAGGAGACATACTCAAGAAAAGGAGATTCACCAAACAACATGAATGGGCTAAAGCTTTAATGGCAGACATTCCCAAATTATAAAAGGCAATTTACAACTGTCCCTAAAGTAGAAAGTGGTCAACTGTTGTATGCTGTGAGTACTAACATATGGTGCAGAAACTTGAATGCTAGTAAAAAGAAAGAAAAAAAAAGTCCAGAACAGACCAAGAACTATGCAAAATAGAAACAGAAAATGGTTTGCATAACATAGAGATAATAAAAAAGCAGAGCTCGATAGAGAACAAACAGGGCTAGATGACATTCTAGCTGACATTAAGAAAAAAAAAGTGAAAATGGGCAGGTCAAGCAATGTGAGGGAGAGACAAGTTACCAGTTAGATTGCATGGCTACGAAAAGATGAGAAAAATAGCTGAGAAAGGCAGAAGGCTAGATGGGCTTTGCACTCATAAGATCGATTAGGCTTGCACAGGGTTGGGAAAATTATAGGTAACAGCGAGAAGCCTTTGTATAGCATTGGACATAAAAAAAGGCTGATATACAAAAAGAGCATGTGTTATCGAGCTGTTGCACATCAAAGGGAAGCTTAGACTTTATATTAATTTTTGTAGGAGAGCTTAGACTTTGTCTTTTTCGTAGGGCAGTGCTCGAGGTTTGTGATTATCGAGTGCGACAAGTCATAGGGACCATTGGTGTCGGAAAGACATGGTTGAAAAGACTGTAAAGTGTTCAGGATGTGGGGTGGCTTTGAAAGTGGACCCAATTGTACAAGCAGAAGGGGAAGAGGCTGACACAAAGTGTAGGCAATGTGAGGTTGAGGAAAAAATGGAGAAAATGATGGTTGCCCAGAGTAAACTGCTGTTGAGAATCACCGAGCTGGAGACTGCAATGGCGGCACAGCAAGAAAAAACGAGAGCAGTGGGAGAAAAGCTGCAAGTCCGCCAAGGAAGCACTAGCCAAAGTGAACAAAGGAGCGGCCGACGGAGAGAACAGTAGGGCACCAGTAACCAGAACAGCGAAGAAGAGCGAGCAAGAAAGTTTGGAAAAAACAAGTTCAGCCGGTTTAATTGTCGCAAGGCCCAGCTTCAGTGCAGTAGTTGTGGGGCTGGAAGAAGACAAAGCAGCCGGCGTCACAGGTGCAAGTAACCACCAGGTGCAGAACGCTCCAGCAGAAATGTCACAGCATGGTATAATCGCCGGGAACTCGAATTTAATTGATGCGTAGAAGCAATCAAAGAGAGGGTAAAGGTGACAAGAGAGTTGCAGTAGGGGCGTTCCCAGGATGCAAGTTGGAAGCAGTCATGAGGCAAGCGAACGCAAAGCTCAAAACTACAGCTGATAGACAACGCGTGACAATTTCAGGAGGTTTAAACGATGTCTTAAATAAAGATATGGCAGGAACTCGCAACAACACTGGCAAAAGGGGTCGATGACATGCGCGCCACTTCTCCTCAGGTATGGGTAGTGATATGCACAATACCGGAGGTGCCAGTGCGTGACGACAACCTACAAAGAGCTGTTGTCAACGCAAACAGAAAGATATGGCAGATGAGTCGAAAGAAGGCTTTGAGGTGGTGGAAATAAACAGAGAGGTACATAGCTTGGGTTGTTTTCAACGAGACAGAATTCACTTGATGGGCGATAAGGTCAAGAGGTGGTTAGCGACTTGCAGGATGCGCAGTAGCTTTTTGAGGGGGGCACGTGGGCCCGTTGGGGGGCAGGATAGCTAGTAACGAGGAAAACAACCAGGGAGTACTCTTTGACAGTAATATGGACAGATACGATTCCAAAGTAGCACCAGTATTAAGATAGGTAGAGTCCGGGGCAGAATGGGCGTGGCAACGAGTGCCGAGCCAATTCATACAAAGGGTATATCAAAATGCAGGGTGGCAAGAACAAGCTGAAGTGGGAAGAGATAGAAGAACAGCTAAGAAAGGAGAGGCCGATGGTATACGGTTTTGTAGAAACACATCTCGGGACATGGTACAACCTCCTAACAATCCGGATTACGCGTGAGAATATTGTATTACAACAGAAGGCAACAGAAATGGGGGTGGTATTGGGGCATCATCATCATCATCATATCAATCATCAGCCTGTCTACTCCACTGCAGGACAAAGGCCTCTCCATATCCGCCAGGTAACCCGTCCTGTGCTTGCTGTTGCCAATTTATACCCGCAAACTTCAATCTACCTAGGTCCCCCCTACTTGGTCTCTGGAATCCATTGATTCATAATTGTACAAACTGGCAAAGGGTCAAGCAAGAGTGCAAGGAACATTTATGGCTAAAAAGAAAAGTGGCAGGGCAAAGGACCTCCTTGGTTTGGTGTACTTGTGGACGAGAGCAAAAACCAGAGAGGAAAATCAGGCAATGGTAGAGTGTATATGAAATGACGTTGAGAAATTAGGAGGAGAGTGCGAGATAATTATACTAGGAGATATGAATGCACACATAGATGATATAGATGGGTATACCACTCAACAGGCAAATGATCATAGATATGCATGAAAGGCATGATTTGATTATTTGCAACAGTACCGAGAAGTGTGAAGGGCAAATAACATGGGAGGTAGGAAGGCTGCAGTCGACAATAGATTACGCACTGATGTCACATAGTATGTATGATAAGCTCAGAGGAATGCACATAGATGAAGATGGCTCCAGAAGTCTGGGTAGTGATCACAAACGTATCAAGCTAAGTTTTGGAAGAGCAGTGAGACTGAGAAGGAGACAAGATGAGCAACTACAGGAAAATTTTCATTCAGAAAGGCAAATAGCAATTGCTACTAAACAAAGTGAGAAAGCATCACTGAGATACCAAAAGTGTGGACATACACAAATCTAATTAGACTGTATGAGCTAGAGCTTGGTAAAACACGTGACAAGTCACCCGCGGAAAAGAAGACACAAACCCAAAAGTTGGTG